>WSZQ02089204.1:27420-45102 GCA_019419845.2 Weissflogia rhopalogaster | reverse complement strand
AACTTGCATCATCTATTCTGTACCTAAAGTTAAGAAAGGTACGCTGTAAATATGAATGCTTCCAACAAACATTATACAATGTATATTTTATATCAAATCCAATTAAATTACCTTTCTTCTTATGATTATCGCAAATTGATATATCTTAAGTAACTTAAGTTATTCATTGCTAAACTTACCTTTTTTCATTGATGTCAGGAAAAACTTTATAAGTTTACAATGTTTCCAAATTCAAATATTCCATCAATATCTTATCAAATTTAGAACCATATCATAACCAATTTTATTGTCTTTCTTTTTACCGCTCTGGCAAATTGATATCTTGAAAGTAACTTAAGTTATCCATTGCTAAACTTCCCCCCTCAATTCTGCAAGTTTAAAGTAACTTGGCAAATTTAAATGCTTCCAACTCAAAATATTCAGTATAAAGCTCACAATCAGGTGGAACTATATCATAGCCAATTAAATTGTTTTTCTTCTTAAGATTATGCCTGGTTGATATCTTTAAATTTACCTATGTTATTCATAGCTAAACGTAGCACTTTCTATCTGTACTTGAAGTCAGGAAAGTAACTTTGTAAGTATAAATGCTTCCAACTTAAAGAATTTAACGTAAATATCATGAAAGGTTAAACTTATCATAGCCAGTTAAATTGTCTCTCTTCTTACAGTTGTATCAATTTGATATCCTTAAAGTAACTTAAGTTATCCACTGTTAAACTTGTCACTTTCCCTCGGCTCTTGGAGAAACTTTGTAACTTTAAATGCTTCCAACTTAAATTGTACAACCAAAATCATAGGTAGAATCATATCATATCCAATTAAATTGTCTTTCTTCTTACGGTTGTGCCAAATTGATATCTTCGAAGTAAGTTATGTTATCAATTGCCCCTTTGTCACTTTCATTATGTGCCTATGAAGTCAGGAATGAAAATTTGAATGCTTTTAACTATATTAAATTGGCTTTTTTCCTTCGATTAAACCAAATTGATATATTAAAAAAGAACTTATGTAATTCATAAATAAATTATTTTATGATATCATTTCCCAGGCATACATATTTAAATCGGGGTCAGAAGTGATAAAATGTATATACTGACCTGTTGTCTTTGCTAAAAATACTTCAGTTCTAAAAATAGACATGACCCAAATATCACTCCAGGATTGCAGACGAGCTGTGACACCTTTCAGCCCACGCGCATAATCCTGATGCCTGCCCATCTTGATTAAGGAACATTCAAACAATCCCGCTCACTGCATAACACTATGTCCATCCAAATCCCGCCAAACCCTCAACACTCCTACCGACATACTCCATTACCCCCACAGATTACGCGCACATCAGAGAAACAGCAAGCGTTTTCCATAAAACTGGAAGATGCGTCACTTAATATTCGTGGGAAACTATGCACGTCATGAATTACCGCGACCGGAGTGCCCCGAATTTAATCAGAAATAAATGGAATAGAAATGGCGGCCACGTCGCGTCGAGCGTACGCTGTTGAATAATTATTGTTCGTGAGCTACCTAAATAAACATTTTCCTCCTGTCAACATTTGTGCTAGCACACCTCTGCCATGCACGTTGGGCCTGTAAGTAACACGAATAAATATGTTTCCGTCGCCGGCGCGAATATCACGCCTGGTAATTGAAAAGCCTCGTTAAGAGATGCGCCCGGCCGATAATTGAATCGATTTTATTGCGAGGACGTTTGCGGAATGCGTAAATCCATCACTTTGCTTAAAATGGACAAAATAGATTGATTTATATCGATCAATTTGGCTGACTTTCTATGCATTACTCCAACGACTAATAATAAGTAATTTAGTAAAATGGGAAATTATAATGTACGATGCAATGATAACAATATAACATCTAAGTCAGTGATTCTTAACCACTATGTGACTGTAATCCGCCATAAACACTTGTGACAAAGGTTAAAATATATTGTAACAAGGGGAGCGCCAGGTCGTGTCATCTCCAATTTTAATGAAATTTGGTAGACATGTAGAATAGGCCTAACAACAATGCCTGTTAAAGCGAGACGACGAACTACCCAGACAGTATCCTTTAAAAGGAGTTTGAAAATATGTTTTCAAGTTTATATATCTTATGGGTGAGTATAATTAGGAACAATTTGATAGATGTGGTAAGTACCCCCGAGATCGGATTAGGGTGGAAAACTCACATTGATATTGAAAACAAATTCATAAAATTATGTCTTTCAAAAAGCCATAAATGACTGTCTTATCAGACGGATCGGTATAATATTCAAATCAAATTGAAGTAGAGGAATTAAGGAAAATTTTACCTTGTTTCATGCTGATAGCCTAATAAATTTATATTCTTAAAATATATTTTAAACTATGTCTTCAAATGTGTAAATCGCGTCGATCACGCGCTCAAATGTTTATGGTGGATTATAGTATCTTCAAACTAATGTGCAGCTTTCGCCCCAAAGGGGGATTCCTCTCTGTATGCACGGATCAACTTTGTTCCAAGCCCCACCACCCGTGGTATGGAGGAGTTAAATCAAATTCACTTCTCCGAAATGTTTAAACGGTTAAAAGCGAGCCGGAACAAATAAAATGTTAAGAATCACTTATCGAAGCCAATATTTTCCAAAATGTGATAAATATATTCTCACCCCTCGTCTGCGATACTTACCATCAAAATCGAATACTTCTAAAAAGTAGCGAATAACCGGTCGTGTGTAAGTTTGTGATTCCCTATTAGTATACAGATGACGTTTTAATGGAATAGAGTAAAATTTGATCCACTCAGGATCTATTTTGAAAGTTTGAAATCCGGAGTGACGTTACTACGATGAAAACCGTCGCGTTGTTTCTAGAACCTGGCAATAAAATGTTGTAATGCTCAGGAATTGAGTGTGTATATTAAGGTATATGTACCTAAATTTATAAAAGGGTGAATATATGTGAAAAGTTTTGGAAACTTGGATCTAACATAATATATTGAATCCAATCAAGACAATTTACAACTGTATCGGATTAAATTAGGTATTTGACTGATTACACACTAAACCAATACGGATCGAATAATTACGTAATTATAAGCCAGGCCTAGGCATGACGGTCGTCGTTTTGGCTGTCATTTGGGTTGCGTAAATAACGTATTCCCGTGACTAACAGGCGCAAAATAAATCAATTAGGTACCATCAACCTGTTTGAAATCTCCAGTTCTGATTGGAGCGGAAGGTATGATGGTATTAATAACGCTTAATGATTCTGACGTAAGGCAACCAAACGTACGCTGAAAGCAAACACATATCAGTGTAGTGTATGTATCAGTAGTAGTATGTGCTAGATTCAAATTCTCATAAACTGAGACACTCGGTCTTTAGATATTTAGTAACAAAAAGGGTGATGTGATGAACAATCTAAAAGTGTGCTGTTAGATTTTGGAAATATAAAACAGGGGAATAATATGCCCCCATGTAAGATGATTCAAATTTACTCCAAAAAGGAACCCCAGTAGTTTGGTCAAATGTTCTTCACGGCCGTTTGAAACATAATTAAATTATCATTAGTTACTTTAGTAGTAGACAACCTTTATTGGCACATTACTCCCCCCCCCCTTCCATTACATACATTCATTATAATAAGTAAAAAAGTAAAACTTAACATACTAATACTATCAAACAAAAATTAATTAAATAAATGCCATTTCGGCAAAAAAAATCAAACCCGCTAAACTTCTTTTGCACTTTCACTACCTATCCTTCATCCGGACTCCTTCTGCCTGGCGTTTTCCTTCACTCCCTAGATACCTTCAGATACCTTCAATTTGACGCCTCCCAGTGATGGTAGGTAGGCGTCCATTCCGCGCTGTTTCCATCCGCTTTGTTATCACCTTCAAAATTGACACCACCCTTCCATCCTCACTCAGCCATTCTTTCACTCCCCTTTTTCCCCTGGCAATCACGCGCCCACTCCTTTTTCATTCCTATAAAATCACTGCCAACATGCTCCCCGGAATCCCTCCCCCTTCCACATAGATTAGACCTGACATATTCATTCCCCATCCACACTTTCCATCTCCTCTCTTCCGATCCACACCATGCTCTAGCTATCAGTCTTTTATCCGCCACATTCAGCTCTCTATCGCCAATATATCTGGGCCTCAGCCCGACTGTCTGCACTGCTTGGTATAGTCGGTTATATGTGCTTCTTTCGATATTATTTTGCCGCTCCTGCTCCTCCACAGCAGCCAGCAACCCACCCACCGCTACCTCTGATAATCCTACCGCTTCATACGCCTTTTCCCTCCCACTAGCCCAATCACTCGCCGACCTCCTTGCACATAATTCCCAGACATGTTTAACCATTCTCTCATCACCCATTCTATTCACACATTCTTCATATCTTGCAACCCTGTAGAAACTCTCCCATCTCATTGATCATCTCCCTGTTTCCTGTAATACTATATAACTTGGTGTATTTTACTATTCAAAGTCCTAATTAGGAAACTCAAACGTCAGAGGAGTTATTAACATAGTTGATATCATTTTGTGTCCACCTGCTGAATAAAATCTAATATTAGTTTTGGTTTGAAAAAATACTGAGATATATCTATGAATTCCTATAACTGGAAAATAATAAACAAAATGTATACCTGAAATATTCAGATTAACAGCATTTACTTCAGTATTAAAGATTCTAATCTGGAAACTCAAGCGACAGAGCCTTAGTTAAATGTAATTTATGTGCTGTGCATAAGACGAATGAAACTCCTAGAGAAATTTATGAAGTCCAGGGCCATACTTGGAGTTAAGTCTAAAAATATGTTTGGAAAAACGCAAAGATTTGACGATGAATTCGTAGATTATAATTGAAATGATAACACAAAAACAGTATATTTAATTCGGAAGCGTAATATACAAATATATAAGTGAAACAGTAATTTCAGGGCAAATATCAATTTATCCAACGTCAGCCCGTTCGGCATTCGTGATTTCGTGATCAAAGCAGAAGATTACTATCTGCCATGCGTAGAACACCAATTATCCAAGGCATTATCCAAGCATTAACAACGTATAATTATGAACAAGATTAGTGAGCAAATATATGCGAAATGAAGTACATGCTTAGAATTCCATTATACATAACATACAATACATACCTACGAAGCTTGAATATATTAGTAGATACTTTGAAACTAGGTAGATATAAACAGAATATTACAATATTACATTGGTGCATTTGAAGTTGATATTTTAAAATTTACTTTTATAATTTTCAGAGGTTAATCTGAAGTCGATTATCCACTTTCTCTAAAAGGTCTAATCTGGAAACTCCTCGAACGACTAGGTCCTTACATATAGTTTTTTTTTGTTTACAATATGAAAACTCCAAAAGATGAATTCTAGGATTCATGATTTATCAAAGAATAATATGTGATAGATGAAAATGTTAGTAATAACATATGTATGCAGTGATTTCCACGTCAATTATGGCGGCATTAATAACGGGTTGCGTTTCTGGATGTAGGCATCAAGGCGTGCACACAAAGCGAACGCTTGCATACATCAATATCACACGATCACACGCGGTGACAGTCTATAGGTGGCGCTCTGCGAGCACCACTGGCAGCTAATATTACACCACCAAACGCCAGCGTGCCTATTGCACCCTGATTAATTGACGCTCTCTGCACTCCATAATTAAGACAATGTGACACGTCTTGCCGGTCGGGTATCGCGACAGATATTTGCGTTTGCCAATTGCGTCGTGAGCCATCGATTGCCGAGAATAATGCCTATTTAATCCCAGTTAATTTCGCCCCTTGAATTAATAACTGACCAATCGCAAAACGTATGGCACGCTGGGGAATTACCACAATGCATTTGCAAGATTTTGACATTTGCAAGGCTCTATACTCGCCGAGGTATTTACATTATACCTCGTACATTATTGCAAATAAATAATAATCAAGTGGATTTCTCCGACTTCCGTGTACACAATGTATAAATGCGTATTGTGCTCGTAAACGGCATTCGACCAGTATTTAGTGTTTTGCCAGTGATTCGATTAGTGAACTCATCAATTTGCCATCGCGCAAGCGTTGTAACTGACAAACAGAGAAATTGAAAACGCACGACGAAAACAAAGCGCGTCTATTAATATTGCCCATTCGGTTTCCAATCAGTCGGAATCTATTCGTATGCATATTGAAAGTGGCCTACATTGTGCATCATGTTTACTGGCGCACATTATTAATTAATTATGCTTTTGTTCTAGCTGCGTGGGCGGGCATCTACTGCTGATGAGTGGAACTGAGCCAGTGTATGCGCAGCAGGAGAATCAGCTTTGTAATCAGAACGAACGCTACTCGCCGCCGGTGGTGTTCTTTTCCGATGATGGAATTGCGACGCTATTATTTGAGTAAGTATCAATTATCTCTTCTATACTTAAGTAAACAGTATCTTGCATATTATAAATCACATATGCTTAATTATTTATTACTTTGTGAAGTGTAGAGAAGCAAACTAATTAAAGGGTGTAGACAAGTATGCCTCAGGGTTACCAGTTGATATCCATACTTGAATGTTTGAAATAATTGCAATATTTTTCAAAGAAGATAATAAATACATAATGTTGATGTAAAACTTCTCTTTGCGCTCTTGTCTTAAGGAGTAAGCTTATGAATTTGACCAGAGAGCGTAACGATTTCTGGACGAATTATATCTAGGAAACTAACAATCCGATTTTAACTTTTCTTTTCATGTTAATTTTTTTTACCATTTGAGGGTTATTTATAAATTTCAAATTTACCCAATCGTGCGTATGTTCACGAGTCGTGAAAGCGCATGCGCACAGAGGGTTGAATAATATAATATGCCAGTAATACTTTATTATTTGTCGTATTTTCATATTTTCTTACTATTTTCTGGGAATGTAAGAACTTCCATATATAATATTCGATAAGAGAAATGTCTATCCAATCCAATTAATTAGAAAAAAATGATGTTAATATGTTTCAACATATTTTCAATCTTGCAAATTCCGTCCAGCAAATTTGAGATTTTCGGATAATTTTATATCCCGTTAAATAATTATATTAACTGCTTTTATAGAAAAAGAGTTACTTAATACATTGCCATCAAGCCCATAATTCCTTAGGAAAATATAGCCACTGACAAACATTTTGAAAAGTTTCTGATTCACCCATATACAGTTATGTAAATTTCTTCCGATAAATTTGAGAATTTCGGATTCTTGAAAATCCCGTTACATTATTATATTAACATTTCTCACAGAAAAAGTGTTGCATAAGATAATGCCGTCAATCTCAAATAGGTAGCACAATTCCTTCTTAACATATCCCCTGCCGAAAATGT
Source organism: Weissflogia rhopalogaster (assembly GCA_019419845.2). Taxonomy (NCBI): domain Eukaryota; kingdom Metazoa; phylum Arthropoda; class Insecta; order Coleoptera; family Staphylinidae; genus Weissflogia; species Weissflogia rhopalogaster. The sequence goes on along the minus strand of WSZQ02089204.1, from coordinate 37,742 downwards.
TGAAAAGTTTCTGATTCGGCCGTATACAGTTATGTAAATTCCTCCGAAGAAATTTGAAAATTTCGTTTACTTGAATATCCCAAGCAGAAGAAAAGTTTCTTAATACAATGTCATTAAGCCAAAACTAATATCACAATTCCTTCGCAATGTAACCACTGTCGAAAATTTTGAAAAATGTCTATAAATTCCTTCAAAGAAGTTTGAGAATTTCGAATACTTGAATATCTCGTTACATTATTATATTATCACCCCTAGTAGAAGAAGAGTTGCTTAATACAATGCCGTCAAGCCCAAATTCATTTCACAATTACATCGCGAAATATTTACATTACATTTCATTTTATTAACACCCCTAGTAGAAGAAGAGTTGCCTAATATTATGCCGTCAATCCTAAATTGTTATCATTACGACGTGAACTACCCACTGTCAAAAGCTCTGAAAAGTTTCTGTTTCGACTATATGCAGTCTTGTAAATTCCGTCCAACAAATTTGACCATTTCGGATATTTGTACATCCCGTTACATTATTATATTAACACCCATAATAGAAGGGGTAATATCATGCCCTCTATCCCAAATTTGAGATCGTAATTACATCGCAAGATACTTTAACATATACGAAATCAAAAAAATGTCATATTCTTTAATCATTTCTACTATTAATATTAATGAACACCCAAGAAATTCTTTACTAAAGATTGAAACTATAATATTTCCATCAAATCTCACTGTATGCGACCATAATTTAAATTACATGATTCGGAGATGATTAAAGACTCAATTCTGCCGTCATTGTCGCCCTGTCAAACTTACCCAGATAAACTTACGACCGCCAAATAAAAACAAATGTGCCCGAAAATCAGACAGATATTGAGGTAGGCGCAAAGCTGCCGGTTTACGACCACGTAATGTCTGCTGTCGTCGTTAAAGTTCCGCTACACGTACCAAGCATCTCGTCAACCATGATTAATTACATTCATGTCGCAAGTCGTGCGTCGCCGCCTTTAGTCCAACTTAAGTCCAACTTAGTTTCTCGCACTTAGACAAAACAGTTTCATAGTTAATGATGACGACGACAAACTTTTCGTTCCTGCTAGCGAGTGCAAAAAAGAAACAGGGTAAGAAAGTCGAAGCTATAGTGCATCACCGACAGCACGCTGTCACCATGCCAGCCGGCCAAGATCGATGGTAATTAAAATGCGCTCGAAATGAATTAATCACATTACGGGCGAATGTCAACATTTCGGAAATTCATGGCGTGGTGTAGCTTTTAACTGATCCTTCGCACGATTTCGCTGATTACGTTGTCAGCAGTTTCGTTGCTAGAAGTTTGATTGCGTTACGCCGACATTTCTGAAGTATGGAACTTGGGAATAGGGAGGAAGCATATTTATTTTATTTCTATGCTTGGCTATATTGAATCCGTTGCAATTGCACACGTTGTCTTCATCGAATGAAATAACAACAAATTAGCTTAGATTGTATTTTAATTTGATTAAGAGGACCCTACATGATCGGTACCCCTTAGCGGCAAAATGTGGAACTAAAACGTGAAATTCAAACTTTAATCTAAAATATTTTCTAATCTGCATGTTATAGAATGTCCATTCTTACGCGGATCGATTTCTCATTAAATAGTTTGTTTTGATATACATAGTTACGCATAAATATCCAAAAAATATCAAGTTTTAGGTTTTTCATCTTTTTCATATTTCCCATTGCTAGGATTTTAAATCATGCACCAATCGATTCAGCGTAAAAATATCTTCATACTCCTGAGACAGTTTTTGAGTAATAACGGAGATGATTTTACTGACAAAAATTACTTGAAATTACATCTTATCAAATTTCACTTTTATTTCAATTTACCTTCGTCCAATTTTTACAAATCATATACCACTCAACTCTGAATGAAATTTGTGACAGCTTCTTGCTGCATTTTTTGAATAACGTCAGGATTGCTGTTATCAAAAATGACTTGTTCTAAACATTCTCTTTTTATTCACATTTCCCTTATTTCTAGATGTATAAATCACGCACCAATTCGATTCATTGTGATAATTGCTTTAAACTCCTGGGACAGTATTTCATTTGATTACTTAGAACCGATGTTAGAAGTCATGAAAGTTGAGGCTAATAAAGGCGACATTTTCGCTGTCAGAAAAGAAACTTCTTCTTGCTTATTTGTGATTCTTGGCAACATGGCCGAATTATCTGAAACCGAATTATCCCAACACAAAAGAAGGAGGTTTTGTATCAAAATAAACTACTAACATTACTGACAACAGAACGGCAAAAGCATGCATGAACTTTCAAATAAAAACCATGGCATTAGATTTTAAAAGATGATTTCTTGGAAAAATCAAAGAGGGTCTCGTAAATTAGAGGAGTAACAGAAGCTGATTCAATAAATTATCATACAAAATATTTTGATTAATTCTGTTAGAGCTACATCCAAAAAATAATAATCATTTAAATTACCAACTTCACCACAGTCACACAAATTTGAAGCCCGCCTTCCCATTCGAAATAAATATATTAAGGAGTAACTGAAAGCCCAGACAATAGGCGACATTTAAAAGAATAATAGGCTCTACTTATGTCTTTTGCCACATTGAACACCTAAGCAAAAGAAACTTTTTTAATTAAGTCAAAAAGCCATCGTCCTGAAGACTCTTTATCCCACCAATTTTGCCAACCCACATGAAGGTTATTCTTAACTAAATTATGAAAAATAACTTGAAGTGACTTTTCTATATATACATTTGTATATATACAAATTATATATTAACCAATTCAGAATTAAATTTGTCACCAATTAGAGAAATAGCCATCCCGATTAATTATCTAGAGTAAATGTTATAGATTGTTGAAGTTGAGTCCATTTATGAAGGCATATCCAGAGGGTTTTAGAAGAACAGAAACATATATTTTAGCGCGTTCACAAACAAGGCACATTATTAATTTAATTATTAAAACACATTAAATATAATAAATAAATTAAGTAAATAATAAAATAATTAAGTAAATATTTTTACATAAACACCAAGCGATTAGCGACCGGAAGAAAAATACGTAAATTACTTGAGGGATCATGAATATTTGTTCATAAAATGACTTTTATCATTTCAACGAGCCAAAAATGGACGTGACGTTTTTAGATTTTTTATATAGTAAAATAGGCGAGTGTGCTTTTGACTCCACAACTGAAGTAACATAATATATAGCCGCATTAATAGGTTTGACTTTTTTCAGCGGCATTTTACTTCTCCTAGACATTATACTAACTGCACATTCCGATTTTCCGTAAAATTACTTCGCTGGTCCCATTGCACGTTGCACATCCACTATTTTATCGCACTTATCGCTCGAAATAAAAAATAAGCGCGGACGCTCAACCCAATATACACGATCGAGTCAGAAGCCTGTTTATAATGGAAAATGCGCCATCAACTATTAATAGCACTAAAAAAACTTATTCCTTTGTTTTTTCTTACTTCAACTTTTCGTAGACGTTTCAAATTAACGAAATAACCAATTCAATCTTGGAAATTAGAAATGTTCAAGATTACCACTTTCTAGAAACGCCTTAGATATACATAATATACATAAGCGTTTCTCCTTATTCTATGGTGTAGCATGCGGCGAGATTTATGCAAGATTATCACGAGAATTTCCACGCTGCGTTCATTTCGTCCTCGCAGATTTTTACATAAACAACAAGCGACTGGCACGACCGGAAGAAAAATGCGCAAATAGTTCCACGCTCTGGGGATTTGCATTCAAACACCGCCGCACACACCAACCGGCTTAACCGTATTATCCAAGACGACGGCGACTGGTTTAATTAATTTATGTGAGTCATGGATTGGACGCCGCCAATTCCGACTCGGTGTAATTAATTCCCGATGTCAGGAGGTAAATATCTCTAATTAGCGCCCCCGCGAATTTACCATCGGACACATTTGCCGACGCCCCATGTGAGGGCGTTCGAGTGGACAACGGCGTCGCAAAGTTTGGCTGAGTGCCGGCAGACAAATAAAGTTCGCAGCCGACGACAGGCGCTTGTTTACGCCACCCGACGGCGGCGTGGCAGAGCAGCGCGAGCGCAATAGTTTTCGTTAATTAGTACGAGATGCTCGGCTTGTGACAAAGCGTTGTCATGAATACGAGTTAGTTTTCTCATTAACATGGCGCGTCCGTAAAGTAATTGTAGCCGACTTCAAATATGTAGTTTCGAAATGAGGTTATGCCAATGCATAATAAACAGTGCCGTAAAATATTGTATGTTGTGGTTAAACTGTACTATGCATTTACAATGTTGGAAATGTCACTTTTTCTTATCCTTTACAGTTGCTACTCTCCATTTCACATTAAAAGCTGCTGTTATTGTTTAGCTCTAATTCTACACTTCATAGATCTGTATGAAAGCTTCATAGAATTTTTTTTCTAGATGTCAAATGATATCGAAATATCAATACTTTCCATTTCCGATATATCGATATTAAAATATAAATTCAAAATACCGATATATAAATATTTATTGATATAGGAATTATCAGAATTAGTTAGCATCGCTTGTATGTTAAATTAAAATTAGACATCGTCCTATTAATAACCCGTGGGCAGGGGTTTTTCATGTGTAAATCAACGTGGGTCATTTCACCTTCTATATATCGATATTTGTCGATATTTGTAATATCTGTACCACATTTGTTTCAATTACTACATTCAATTAGTACAAAAACAAAGTATTCAACATATTTAGCCCACCTGGGTAGCTTATTGGGTAGCACCTTGGCGTATCACGCCGGCGCACAGTGGCTAAAATCAATGAGTTTGCCCATCATAAGTCATTTTGTTGAATTTTATGTTAAACATATATGATTTTTCGATTGTACTAAAAAGTAAATTGCTATTTAAAGCTTCCAAAGTGAAATTTGCATTTTATGATCATTATCATTAAGCATTAGTGCGAGTTTTAATTTGGCAACAATCATTGAAAAAGATAGGAAACGCTATTTAAATTACCGTATAATGACTTTAAGCTATCAGAACTTTATATATAAGGTTAATTTTGGCGTAATAAACTTTTTTATTCATACAAAATATTTTTTTTTGCATTTTTTTCGATATAAAATTAAATTATTAAAACTAATCCATTAAAAGGGTCCTAAAAAGGCCAATTCCTGAGGCCATGTAATAAATTTAAAATCAATCTACTCCTGAGGGCAGCCTCTTTCTTATGATATCATCTGCAGCCCAAACTTATTATTAATGCGAGATATCTTTTTTTGCAACCTAGTATAGACTTTTATATTAATTATTGGAAAATATCCTTGAAAATGGTCCTAAAAGAGCCATTTCCTGCGGCAATGTAATAAATTAATAATGTAATAAAAAATAGTTCAAATACAAAACATAGATAAATTGTGAATAACATTAAAATTGAAAACAGACAAATGAAAATATAGCATATCCGAAAAACCCACTGAGGTCGATAGACATGAAAGCATGTGACAGAATTATTAAATGATATCATGAGCATTATTGTCTATAAAAACATATTAACTAAAGATATAAAAAGTGTATCCTCTTTTGTATCATAACATTTAATCATCATAATTCCGATTTATGATGATAGAGATATTAATAAAAACAAAACCACAATATGCTGAGTATATAAGTGTATATTGCGCAATGAATTGAATTGAAATGGTTGGGAAAGAGCCGCAAATTGGATAGTAAATTCTACTTTAGCGCCGCTTGCGCATATTTTCTACGATCCGCGCTGCTTTTCTGCAAGTCACAAATTTCTATTCGCGCGAACGGAGTGAAAGAGCGTCGGGGAATTTCGTTTACATGATTTATCGCTAAAAAGGTATTCACGACGGCTGTGACAGGCGACGCCTAGGCTTTGCTAGTCCAAACGTCGTATCCATATCAAGGCCGAAATAGTTGAGAAATTACTCACGTTTGCATTGCCAACAATGAAATAAATGATCCCTTTCCTTCCAAGAGCTGAAACGACATTTGCTGCCAGCATTAGAAATGACCAAATTTCAGAGAAAAGCATCAGCTATTTTCTACTACTACATGCAAAGAAGCAGAGAAACTTACATAAAGGAAAAAATGCCTAGACAATACTACAGGAATTTGCTTATTTTTTTCACGATCGAGAGTTTTTAGAAAAGTAAACTCGGTTTGCTTTGCTAACATGGCTACCTTGCAAAAAGGCATGGCAGAAAATAGAAAGAATTCCATCTGCAAAATAAGAATTTAGTGAAAGACTCAACAATAAGTTCTGGCCATCCCGACAGGCTTACTTGGCACTAAAGTGAGAGAAGGCGGTTGGTGGTTGGATACTAACTGAACTTCTCAGATGAAGGCACTTACGGAAGTCCTTGCGCAAAATGGAACAAGTCTAATGAATAATCTGTGGCGGCAATCCATTGCCGCACAAACAATATTAGAATCAACAAACCACATTCACAATCAACATCAATGAACCATAATCTGCACGTAAACAATATCTGTCGAGACTAAACATCGAAAATGCTGACATCTCAAAATCGACACGGCGCGTGATCGCGACCACGTGTTCTGCTGTGGCGAACTAAAGAAATGGTCGCGTCAACATTTTCACCTGCTATATATAGTAGACATTTCGTCATTCATTCAGTCACTTAGTCAGTCCGAGTCAGTTTGCGCACAGTCACTCAATCAGCTCGACACCGAAGATCGTCACCAAAGTCCACCAACAGCGAGGCCGACACAGCTGCCGCCATCAGAGAGTCTACACTGAATCCCTCACCGGCCACCTCCAACGACTACACCAGCGGAGGCTCAAGCCTCCCCCTATATCTCCTCGTTATCTTAATCTCCTTCATTTTTATGTATTTCATTTCATGTATCGTGGTACAATAAATTCCACAAATCTTTTGTTGCGAATAATTTGGTCTCTACGTATCTACTACTAAAGCCTTCTACTAAACACTCGCATGATGTTCAATATATATATCATGCACTTTGCACAACCCCAATGCACTTATCGTTCGAAATAAAAAATGAAAAGTGCGCTCAACGCAATATATACGACCAACACTGGCCTAACCTAACTGCAATTTCCCAATCCAAACACAGTCATTTCCGTTTTCTCTGAAACATGTATTGTCCTTTTCATTCTTGATTAACCCTTGAAACCAGAGGTTTCCAAACTTTTTATAGCAACGCCTCCCTTTCTTTAATACACTTGTTTGGTGCCCCCCTGTTACAAATATTTTCTTCAGATTTCGTGATAATGTGTAAAGTCACCACAATACAATTTTCCAAGGAGGTACATGTTGCCGTTCAACTAGGCAGGGTTTTAGGAATAAAACAAGCCAGCACGAACATTTTTAGGTGGTTCTTGTTTCTCTGAGAGCGTGTATGTCCCTTCACTTTCTTGTACTAGACTTATCACACTTTTTAGGAATCAAAACCATCCTGATTGAATATTTCTTAGTGCTTCCAATTCCTCCGAAACATGGCCCTTCAATTTTTGTTCTAGAATGATTCATCACACTTATTTAGGCATAAAATATGCCAGTTCGAACTTCTTTTGCCGATTCAAATTCTTCCGAAGTATGTGTTACCCTAAAACTGATTTCTAGTTTCAAATATTGGGGGACCTGCCACACTTTTTAGATATTAAAAAACATTCAGTTCGAGAGTCATTTGGTGGTTCTGATTCATCTGAAGCATGTGTTCCTATTCAATTGCTTATTTCAACTATTGCGGGTCTTATCACTCTGTTTTAGGTATAAAATACGCCAGCTCAAGCATTTGTTGTGGTTCTTATTCCTCTGAAGCACATATTTTCCTTCAATTTCTTAGTTTAGCTATTATTGTAAATTCTCGCGCCTCCCTTGAGACCTCCAGAGTTCCCCCAGTTTGGAAACCTCTGTATTAAATGACTTATCACAGGTTTGTCGAGACATAGTTTTATCGCAATAAGACCAAGTGATTTAACAAGATTTAACTATAATTTTACATTACTTCAAAACTTTAGTTGAACTTCATTAAAATTATAAAATGAAACCAAATCAAATACTTTCCGAGGTTTTTAATTAGCTTCTCAAAATCTGGAAATTTAATACTATTGGCACTCGATCAACTCATCACAAGCTCTTCAAGGATGACTGAGTTGCTTGGCGGGCACGTATATTTATTTAAGAGATGCGCATCGAGACGCATCGGGAAAAGTTTCTCGTGGGAGGTGCGGCGAGAAAGTTGGCGATTCCTAGGCACCGGAGTAGTAGACGATAGGGCGTTTGTTTGCACTTTGGCACCGGCGTTACATCGTAAATTTCGTCGCAAACAGCCATAACTCGATGGAAATCTATTTGTCTGGTGAATCAATACCCACGAAAACTTGCTCGCCAACTCGGCGAAATTGTTTTAAATTTAAATGTCATTCTTGAGCGACTCAAAGGCGGAAATTTACATTTTCGGACGTCGCTCGTCTTCTCCGCTTTTTGAAACACGCTTCGCGGCTTTGACGTGGAGGTTGTTATTAAAAACTCATGAAATATCAGCGTGGAATTGAATTCTGATGTGGGTCTGACGGATCCTACATTTTTTCTACATTTCAGGCTAGAAATCAGTCGACTTGCGTCCGAGCGCTTCAACATCGACGATTATTGAAATAATTCCCGACCGGACGAGACTCTCGGCGGAAATTTAGACGCAATTCAACCTCATTGATTTACGTGATACGTTTACAATTGACTGGCTGGAAAGCTGAAGTAATTTCGGAATCAAAAAATATATACCTTAGCGGAGGCGAGCGAGCTTCCAGGGGATTTCCTTCGGTTGCGCTCGCAAAGCTTTATAATCAAGCCAAATAAAATGTGCACATTTCGCATTTTGCAGGGTAACGGAGATAACGCGGCGCTCGCAATTTCTGGCGTATTTCAGCTTCTCGTCGCTGAACAGCACCGATGGCCTTGGCTTTCCACAGCGGGGCGGGATGCGTCTCCAGAACACAGGTAGGTGCATTTGGGTGTGTGGATCCAAAGCCAGAAACTTCAAGCTCCCATCGCTACTCCCTATACCCGCAAAGGAAATTTGAATGTGGTTCCAACCTCAAATCCTCTGCGCCAATGTACAATGCTAGGAAGACTAAAATTTTGAATCTGGTTCGAATCTGCAAACCTCAAAATGCTTTGCTTTGGCACCTATTTAAAAAATAGCGGTATTAATGAATAAGTGGAAAAACTCCTATGGACGTGGTCAAATGATTAAAAATAGAGACGTCAGATTCTAGTTGCATATAAAACCAATAATGTAATGTAACCTAAGTTAAGGGCCAGCAACCGGCTGTCGGTCAATGTCACCCACAATCTTAATAACAAAGGAAGGTTTGAGTCAGCACGTCTATAAGTCAAAAATGCGTTTCATGAGTGGGGAATTAATTCCTCTCCGTCAAGGAGCATTTTTGACTGACGTCGCATAGAGGTTGAGGGTGCCAATGTTCTTCTTCTTGTTATTAAACATACAATTCCGTTAAAGTGATTGTTCGTTTATTGAGTTTGCATGGGATAGAAATCTTCGGAATTCAACTCTGAAGATTTCTCTGAAGACTATTCTTCGACATCAATATTGCAAGAATTTTGTGCATGGTTCGGGGCAATCAAACATATCTCTGGTACATGATGGTGAACTTTTGAACGTGGAAGTTCCACAATCAATTGAGTTTGAGAATCCCAGTTCTATACGCATACATTTCCTGGAATTATACAATAGCGGAAGACCTCATTTGCATTGGACATCCATTCAATTGTGTCCCGCTACTTGAATTCGTTCATATATACAAATTCAATCTGATCGGCAATATCCTCACCCAATCTAAACAATTTTAGTTGCATGTACCTTTATATAGCCTCCATCTACGCGAGACGCTACTACAACTTAATCAGATCTAGTTTGTCTTCAATTTGCAGCATCACCAATCTAAATTGAACTTTAGATTCCGAACCAGGATGCCTGAAAATCGTTACCAATATTGAAAGCAAGAAATGTATGTGGTATGGCATGACCAAACTTTCATCCTGAAAATTTTTAACGTTGAAATTCCACATTCAGCTGAGTTTAAGGATCGAATTTCCAGATGCACACAAAGTTTCCAAATAGTGATTGGACAAAATTGAAAGATACCCTATGCATTGGATCTGAATACATCCAACTTCAATCTCTTCTTACCTAACAAACTCTAATTCGACTCATTTATCTTCGGACCTAATGGTCCGAACCTGAAAGTCTCACAATAATCAAACTTTCAT
>WSZQ02089204.1:12006-27320 GCA_019419845.2 Weissflogia rhopalogaster | reverse complement strand
ATCCCAGTTCTAGATATCAAGTCCCCGAAATTTTGAATGCATCACAGCCAGAAACCTCGTTTGTCCCGCTACTTATATTCGTTCATATATGCTAATTCAATCTGATCTGAACTATCTACGCATAATCTGGCCAATTTTAATTGCATCTAACTTTGTATGCATACCGTCTATCCGACTTTACAATAACTTAATCAGATCTAGTTAGCTTTCAATTTACAACATCTTCTTACCTAACAAACCATACTATAACACTTTATTGTAGCCTAAAATTATTTAAGGTAACTTAATATTAATTACACATAATCATTGCTAAACCTATCTAGTCTTCACCCTAATCTAACATGGGTCCAGTTGAAATTCAGAATGTGGTCTGAACCTGAAAGTTTCACACCCCACGTCGCCAATTGTGTCGCCTAAAATTATGTACGTGATTCGAACCTGGAACTTTCATCCCTAGTACATGTTGGTGAAATTTTGAAGTGGAAATTCCACTTGCAGCTAAGTTTGAGGATCCCAGTCCTAGATGCATAAAATGTTCCCGAAATGTTGAATGTACCACGGCAAAAGACCTCGTTTGCATTGGACATTCATTCAATTGTGCCCTGCTACTTGCAGTCGTTCCTATTTGCGTTGACTGGGTCTGTGTGTCTGTCTAGATTGCGACTGGCTGTATCAGGACTTCGCCTGCGAGAAAACAGGTCACTGCGTGCTGGCCAGCCCCGGCTACCCCGGCGTCTATCCACCACACCGGCAATGCAAATACCACATAACGACCGGCAGCGACAAGACACTCGTGCGCATCACGTTCACCGCCATGCTGCTGCCTCGCGAGTAAGTTGTCTTCATTTTTCTCGACACCGGCGTTCATACGTCCTTCCCTCGCCCCCCAAGTTGCATCCGTCTATTCCCGTCTACTCCCTACAGCCGGCACCCACAGACTTGACGTGGGGCATTACGTGGTCGGACGTGACATGCCAGACACTTTTTCACCCACTTGTCCCTTGCATAGTGAAGGCCCGTCAGTCTTTAAGCATTTTTTTCCCTCCCGCGTAAAACTTCACCATCTCAGCCAACATCTTACCAAGCAAACGGATTTCTGCATTTCCTGAGCGCAGGGCCTCTAAAACGCCACATCTTAGAGAATATTTAATGCGCGGCTTCCGAAGCGCAAAGTGAATATACGCTTTTGGTGATTGATTTTCCCATTAGGGTATCAGCTGGAAGCGGAAGAGATTCCAAGGGTTCGCGCTGGTTTTCGAAGGGAAAGAGGCCATTATAAACTTCCCGGAGTATGCTGCCAGCATTCGATAAATTCATTGGATTAGGCGATCAATTAGTGATTTTCATCGATAACTTGCCAACAAGTTTGCGCGCATCGTTGTTCGTTTTGGAACACTTTCAGCGGAAGGGTGGAGAAAGGGAGGCGCTAACATGACCCAAAATAGATCAAAATAAGTGCACCTAACAAAACTTTGTTTAAATAACTTATAGTGTGCCTAGGGGCACACTAGTAAATGTTTAATGCAGTCTTATATATAAACCAATGACTCCTAACGTCTCACAAGGGGACAATTTGAGACTTTAGGAAATGTTGTCGGATATTAGTTAAATGTTTTAGAGTAGTCAAGTGGGAGTTGGGTTATCAGAAAAATTGCTGTTGAGGTTAAAAGAAACACGAAAATTATTTTTGTGTCTTCGGTCTAGTAATAATCAAATATAAAGGTGACCTAATAGTGCAGTAAAAGACAAGTCTATTTTAAATAATTAAACTAACCTAAGGTTACTTTTCTATATTAAACAGCATTAACCTAACCCAAGAAATATAAATTTATAAATTTAACTGAATTCATGTCTCACACAATGAGTATCGCACTAGATATTAGACTGACCACCTTTCTCAGCTTTCAAACAGGGGGAGGAGGATGTGCGTATCCGGGGGGTCTCCCGACCTACTTCTCGATTCCTTCAACAAGTTTTGTTACTTTCAAGATACCAATATCTTTTTTGGTGGAAGCGCACAAACATAAAGTGGCTGAGATCCCAAGACGCTCTTAATCCGTCACTGCCTATGCTTAACATAATCTTATCTAAACGTACCTAAACTAATACATAAACTAAGTTCTCTTCTGCAATTGAAAACCTAGCAAAACAAAACCAAACCTAGCCTTCCTTCAACTGAATCTAACATCAACTGACTTGATCCATCCTCTACAAACCCCGATAATCATATATAAATTTACCTAACTTATTGCATCTTAACCTAAAGTAACATACTACATTATAACATAAACCTTTAACAACACTTATTATTAGGTTATTAAGTTATGAAATTCAGTATATTGCAGATCGAGCATGGAATGATACCCGTTTCCTCAATAGTATATGAAATTAACTTATTCGAGTGAAGAAAGAGCATTCCATGCGAGTTGTACACTTTTTTTCTACGACTAATATGTGTTCAACAGGAGTACAAAAAAAACTTTGATTATTTTCATTGATTTCTTTCGTGAACAACTTTGCATAAATTCTTCCACAATTTAACGCTACTTTGTAAAACCTAATATTGTTTATTCAAGACGTTGCTCCACCGATTACATTGCCGTGTACAACGGCACCACCACGTCATCGCCACAGCTCGAGACGCTCTGCGGAAACGTGCGCAAGAAACTCGAATTCACCGGCTCTAATCTTTTAATAGAATTTCGGTAGGTAGTGTTTGCAAGTTCGATAAGTGTGCGCTAATTCACGCCGGTGTTGCGTGCGTACGCCGCCACCGTCTCCCTTCCAGCACCGGTCCACAGACGCCGCCGTTCGAGTACAACGGCTTCGTCGCCCAATTAGCATTCCTGTCGGAGCGGCGCACCACCACCACCGAGGTAGCCCTCACCGCTCCACCACCGGCACCTCCACCACCGAACGTAACTCATGACCGGATATCTCCATCAAACATCTTAGGTGAGTGCGTTGCGTGCTCGGAATTTTTATTACACTATCCGTCAGCGTTCCGGACGCCACTCAGCGAAACACACAAAACAACAACGCACCACTGGCATTGCCACAGGCACGAAGAAAAATGACTACCATAGCAGCTCTCCTCGACACGCTGATAAAATATTAAATTGTATTTGTGTGCGTGCTGCCACACCACACGACCATTTTTCTTGGACGTCGACGCGTTAACTTTTCGTCCCTTTTTTGTTTAAACCCCTCAACCCTGAGCCTGCCGACAGACGTCCCTCTGCCCCTATCCGAAAGTGTAAACCATCAAGTTTATGCCAAAACATGCTCGAAATGATTACGATAGTGGATGTAGGGGTGTCAAACTTTTACGGCGCGCCTGCCATGACAGCTACTCATGAATAATTTGCCAAAGCGACCGGTATCTCTATATTGCAGCGAATGACAGTGCACCTGCGGCGAACTTCACCGGATGTGACATATTAATATCCGGCAATAACACCCGAAACGGTCATTTCGACACACGCGAGTACGATTGGTTCCCGATTTGCCGCATCACCTTCCAGGGACGGCCCAATGACGTCGTGCACATTTCATTCTTCAATATCCGCCTAAGGTAAATTGAAAGCAGGCCATTAGTGGTGGAAATGGTAAAGGTAAGCTGTGGAGTAATGCAATGTATACAAATTTCAGAGCGCCCGGGTGCAGGACTGTCGTCGAGGTGTTTGACGGCGCGCTGGAGATCCGTAAGAACCTGCTGGAGAAATTATGCAGCCCGCAGGTGAAACAAGCGCGCGATCCTGACGATCTAGAAACGAAGAAACTGCTCTCATCGGGCCACGAGATGGTGATGTTTTTCATGCGGCCAACGGCGCCGACCACCACCAACGATGCGGAATTCCTCGCGGGGCGATTTTACTTTCACGACGGTAAGAGCTTGGTAGATAAACACGTCCCCTTGTTTTGCCTGCTTTATCTAGAGTGGAAATCTGAAGTAAACAATTATATTTTCTCTTAAAACATTTCTACAACATTCCTCCAGAAAGTTTCGGAAAGTTCTTACAAAGCAATTACATTACATTAATGACACGTTAATAGCCCTATTAGTATGGACCTAAAAAATGTGTAACTTGTGGAATTCTGGAATTTTGGATATCTTTGTTTAGAGCAAGTTAGTGGAACGGTACAACCCACTGGAATGTGCGATGTGATTTATCGCGGTCACACCAGCCCAATTGCGGGACAAATTGAAAATCCTAGTACCCAACACCTTTACTGGAACATGGAAGGACCACTATACTGCACCCAAAAGTACATCCCGTCCGCCAACCAAAGTATCACGTTGAAGGTCTCTGGTCTAGAGCAAATGGCAAAGGAACCCCTCTGCTTTACCCAGTGTGGGGATAATGGTTGTCGTTGTGTCACTGGAAGTCCAATGAGCAAAATTGATCACGTTATGATCGTTGATGATGAAGATACTAAAGTGGCCTGCCTTTGCGGTTACCAATACGAATGGTTACCTGTCTCTGTACGTTCCTGGGGTCCACTGACCCTCATCTATTCCGTAGCCCACTATACTTGGAAGCGCAAAGGCTTCGGTGTGACCGCCTCCTATGCCTTTAATTCGGACACCATTTGTGGGGAACAAGTATATACCCTTCACACAGGTAGTTATCGTTCTTTTTAATACCTGTATACGACTGACTTTATAGACGGTAATATAATACGGAGGTGTTGTGATTTGCATAGGTGAAATTGCGCTGAAAAATCTCACGCCCGTCGAGAATCTGAATCATTTTTACGAGCAGGGATGCTCATGGACACTGCACTCGAACGTGGAACGACAGTTGGAGCTAGACATCAGCTCGAAGCAGAACCGTAAGTTTATGTGCCGCACCGGCGGAAAGGCGAACGGCCTGCGCCTCGTGTTTTACGATTTTCTGAGCATTTTATGAACGCGTATTTTATCCCATCCCACTCGCAGGGCCCTGCACGGCGTGGAACATTAGCATTCACGAGTACGCGGCGAACGCCAACAGTAAACACCTCGGGGAAGTGCTCCATACCTTCTGCTCGCGCGAAACGCATAAGGTGTTCCTGCTGCCATGGAAAGTCTCTACCGTTATAGTCAGGTAAATTTATATCACAACAGTAAACTAATAATTGCTACTATAATCTCGGCCATAAATTTACGCAGCGTTATATAAATTTACGTTTGCTGCAATAACATATTCAAATAAAATTGAATCTTACTAATCCTAGCTTGGTTTTGCAAGAGTCTTTCAATTGTCTGGCACAGAATTGAATGAAAATTTTTATAAGTGTAGTACATATATAGAAATAATTTGAATTAACAGGGTTTTTCGACGTTATGAGCCGTTTGTCCAAAATAAATTTCAGAGTTTGGAATACACGCATAAAATATTTCAATCAATTCCATGACGGACAATTAAGACAATCTCCTTATTAGATAATTCGCACTGATAACGCTGAAGTATTATAATGGAAAAAGTCCGAATTATGTCAATGTTTCTATCGCTAAACGATCTTATACACATTAGCTTTCTATCTTAAAATATTGAAAGCAAAGTGTAATGAACCTATTCCAAACGAACTTAACCTGACGAAACCTATACTAAAGAATCCTAACCTGTGGCGAAATATCATTACGACATTAGTGGCGAATTATCATTACGGCTTAGAGAGAACTCCACAGAAACTTATAAGTCAGGGAACAAAGAGTCGCTCTTGACTCTTGACATCGTCAATTTGGGTTCGCCCAAGGGGATATGTTGGAGGGTCCAAAACGACCATAATCCGCCACTGCCTAACCTAACCTAACATATTTCAATATATCAATCACAATCTGATATTAAAGGGATATTTGGGACGTTAGTCTCAATTGGGTCATTGTCATTGGTTGCCAAAGTCTCCTATCCTAATCTATATTAAACTATTCTAAATTACCGAAGCCTATCCTACCCCAATTTACAGTTAACCTAATCTTAACTTATCTTAAACATAATTGACGGAGTCAATTGTCGGTTGTTGATAAAACATGTTGAATAATTTGGTACAGAAAAAGAAACACTTTTAAAATACTGTTTTATAAAATTTGTAGATTTATTTGCGATGCGCATTTCGCCGGTTTAAAAGTGTTTTTTTTCTGTTCCAAATTATCTTAAATAGCCATAATCTATGTTAACTTATCATATCATATGAATGAACAATTTAAGATCTTCAGATTTCTCCTACCCTACTTTACTAAAAACGAATCTACTCTTTCTTACACTATTCTTAGTTATCATCTATCTAACTTATAGTTACTAGGCCAACCTATACTAATTTAGGATTTAGAATAGTGTTTCGATCGAGAGTTTTTAGAAATTTTAACTCGCTAGGCTTTGCTAGGGTAACAAACTGGCAAGTACGGAAGAAAATAGAAAATATTCTAAGGGCAAAAGAATTTATTCAAAAACACATTAATACGATCAGGAAATGTAGACTAGTTTACTTGGCACTGAAGAGAGAACTCTCAGTGGATTGTAGGCCCTTATATACTACTAAGTGCTTGCACAATATTACCCAGTTCTAATGAATCATTCCCAACGAAAATACAGCATAATTTCACCCCTCTTTTACGTGCATCATTGTATGCCCTTATATAAATATATATGCCTAACATAAATCAACATGCAAGTTGCACTGATCGGTAAGTAAGCGCATGATCCTAACTTTACACATCTGCTGACATTGATGCATTCGCGACGATAGGTCTTAGGAGATAAAAAGCGTGAAAATCAAACCTTTATACCTAGTTACTATATTTATAACCTTACATTACATACATTTTCAGATTACGTACTTTGAGTCGAACACTACCATCGTTCAACATCAAATGGAAGTCGCAGGCGTATCGCACTAGAGAAAACACGCGGTTTATCGCCCCAACCCCAGCGTCGGGCACGCTGACAACCGTAAACCATCTCTGGACGATCGTCAGCGCCATTCTCTTGCCTCGGATTGCACTCAACTGCAGCTGGACCTGGAGCTGAACGGGCCCAACGTCCCCAATTGCAACGATTCTACAACGAGCATAGTGCTACTCCCCCAAACCTCCAAACGTATGTCGAAGATGGTGCTGCTTGATACCCCGAGCACTCACCGGCCCCTCCACCACCACAGTATTATCTAAATGCAATTATTTTACGCACATGATACAAACATACGTTAAAAAGAACTAAAAGTACTTAAATATAAAGAAGAGCACTTCCCCCAGGAACTTGGGTATTAGTAACAGGGCGGAAAACCGTGCGCATGGACTGGGCATCATCTTATGAACGTGTGGCACTGAAATAATGAATTTTACCAGCATTACGATTGCCAGACTGTCCATTTTATACACGCATCCTAACAAAAAACCTTATACTCTAACCTTAAAAATTGAAACACCTGCTTAGGAAAAATTGCAAAGAAGCAAATATGATCAGCCATATTTTTATAACCACGTGCTCAAGTAGAATATGGACTCCAGATCATATTATGTAAATATGACCCGGACATAACCAAGTATCTCAATTATTTGACAACTAGAGACACGAAATATGTAGATCGAAATATACTAAACTTAATAAAATCCCGGGACTATTCGATAACTAGCAGATGGCACCTTTTTGCACTGCTGACATTTCCTCTAGAGATTTTCCCAGTTGTTGGTTACCACAGCCTAAAAAATGGTAATTTCTAGAGACATACTTGAGGAATGTTAAGGAAGTATAGTCGTTATTATTAGTAAATGACCTTAATTCTTGCTAGTCATCTATCTGTGATACGTAAATTAATTCGGAGAGGAAATACAACAACTAAATACATGCTGAAGACAGCCAGAAAATATGCCCACGAGGAGATTCTATGAAATTTAAACCCAGATTGTTGCATATTCTAGCCATGTATGGAAAAGTGATATGTAACTGATAACTATGTAAAACCCTTTTTGGTATGATTTTGGAATCAGATTAATATAATTATTTTCGGATCGAGGTGAAGTTCAAATATCTACCCATCGAATGACAAGCTACGGACATGGTAAAGAATTGACTACATATTAACATTTACGCGAAAAGTGTTTAGATGGACTCAAACAACTTATTTTCTCTAAAAAGTTTAAACACATCAGGCGATCGTTATCTGTAACAGTTCGAGAGCTAACACCCGATATTTGATATTTTTTAAAATATCCCTTTAAATATAAAAAAGGAGCTTGGATGTGCTCAATTGACTTATTTTCGCTGAGATACGCGTTTAAACACATCAGGAATTTCGGATAATTTTGAGTAATATTCGCTAAAACATAAGAGAGAAACGTGTGTAGATATTCTGAAACGACTTATCTTCGCTAAAGAATGTATTTAAACACATCGGGAAATGGCAAAAAGTACACTAAAACGCATCGGGACAACGGCTCTAGAGTTAATTCGCGATTTCTGATATTGGGGATACTATTCACTAAAATATGAGAGAATATGTTCAAATGACTTATATTACCTAAAACGTGCGTTTAAATATACATGGAGATGTCTTCCGATATCTTGTCCATTCGTTACTGTTCAGTATCTTCACCTATCGGTAGCTCAGTAACTTGTTGTTCAATGAGTTATCATTCGATATCTTGTCCTCTACCCATTCTTTCGGACTCTACAATGCACTAATTTATCCAAAATTTATTACATTGTAACATAAAGGTGGGACCTTTATATTACAATGTAATACAATATAATAAACTATAGTTAGACTATAGTTTAAAATATATGATTATAGTAGTACTTTTTACTGATTATATAGTTATCAATTACATATCTTCTAAAAATTAAAAAAAAATGTAAAACCATAGTCTATTATTCCAATTTTTGAAATTGTTACATGTTACATTTCTACCATGTTAGAGGCGTTCTAAACTTGACTAATGAGAACGACTAATTAATTATTACACACACCAGACAAGTTTTGAATCTTTCCATCGGCTACATGTAAATATAAACACCTTGACGTAAATTAAATTAATTTAACATTAATTTAAGCTAGGAACGTAAATAAAATAACGAAAAAAAAACCGGTACTGAATGGTTTGTTGTTAAATGTGTTTTTGAATGGAAAATAAACGAATACGCTGATTGTGTGAAGTCAATACTAAAGATGATAACCACGATGATAACAAATAAGCGCCCGCTTAACATATCGTTTAGTGCCACATTTGTCTATAATTACGCTTCTCAGAACGGCCATGTTGCGCTGGCCGCTTGTTGTTCACAAAAACTCGTCGCCACATTGAAATAGCAGCAATACGTAAGCGTGAATATCGCAATGTGCGCCGACTCGGTTTTGGCTTTTTGAAAATTTTCGTTTCGCGTGTGAGGAGACGCGTTTTATGATAGGTGGTGATAACCGACGCGGAGCGTATTACTGCTCACGATTAGTGCACGGCGGTACAGATGATAACGATTGGATGTAGATTTGCTGTGTATTAAAGTAAATCAGTGTTAAGTAAGCCTGTTCGCGATTATAGACACTTCGTAGATTAGCAGCAATGCGGCAAACACGTATTACTAAAGCCAGCGAGCAGCAAACCCCGCCCCGGGCACACGATGTTCACTAGAATACCGAGAAATATTTATAATCACGTCTTCGACACAAGTTCGTAGATGCAGAATGCGTACCGATATAACAATAACTCTTAATTGCGTTTTTTCGAATCATGTTATTTGTAAATATCCTACTATTTTGTTTGTATATTACATATTTATGTAAAACAATATATGTGTGAGTTTTATTTCTTGTATTCTTGGACGTCAAAAGTTCTACTAGACTTCGATCCGTTTCATTTCGACACTTGATATTTTCAAGATACAAATGAACATTAGTTGATACCACCGTACCCGCTGGTATAAAATTGGAGGTTTTGGCCAATGGAATCATAATGAAACCGGGGCCGGTAAATGATCCGTCTCGAATATTGTCCGTTGTACAATTGCTTGCTTGTTCTGCTGTTCCAATATTTCATTCCACTAAACAGAAAACGGAGGGTTTAAATGTACCTACAGACTGATGAATGACGGTAAAACAAACCACTGGATAACGCCTGACCTGTCATGGATGATTCGGGGAATACCTCTAACTAATCGGCAAACGGGTAACACGTGAGTGCACATACTGCGTCGGGCTCAGCATAGTACACATTCTTTACGTGCAGAAAATGGTCCCACTGCAGAAGGTTATCAGATCAACAGCTGAATGCACAAATCACAATGAGTAACGCGGTAAGCTTCTGAGACAAAAGCGAGGACTCGTGGCGGATAACGGAGAACAGAATCAGGAGAAAAGATGGGAGAAGAACAACTAGAAGCAAGGGGTTACACACTATATCCCACACAAGCCCTCCCGATACCCCTGTGTATTAGAGCATCAACGAGTGAGCCAAACAACACTAATCTCCTCGTTCTTTCGGAGGGTAATATCTCCGGTTAGTACCACGCCGCCAACATCCGAAAAAAAAACTTCATTCCAAATTTTGCTAGATAGCGTTCGAAATTTCTTATTCATAAGAAAACGGCGAAAAGTACACTTTATGCCATTGATTATCAGGAGATCAGCAGAGCCACTTTGTAGAATAATGTATGCAGGACGGACGAGAGAAAGTTGGTACCCCTTTCTGAAATCGTTTCAAAATTGTAAGCATGTAAAGGATCTGCCTCAAACATTACTCAAGATGATCTCCCTTACTTGTTCTGCTCTGCGAATTTTGCTATGATAGCATTCGAAATTTCTCATTGAAATTCACAAGAAAACGGCCAAAACGGCCCTTTTGCGGCATAGAGTATCAGGAGATCAGAAAAGACATTGCGAAGTATCATGTGCGATGCCAATGTATGCAGGAGGCAATGGGTTGACCAATGATATCATTTCAAAATAGTTGCTGCCCCACTGGCTTTGCAACAGCATGTAAAGGATATGTAGAACATTATTATGGTGCACCCCTTACTTATTCTGCACTCCTGAAACGCCATTCCTAATTGACCTATAATAGTCACTAAGCCAGATAAGTAATTAAAAGTTACCCCGAATTAAATGTGATAATATATCTCATACTTAAGCAAATCAACAATTCATACTTACAAATAAATAGTAAAAATTGATATAGACATATTATGTAGCAACATTGAAAATCATGATAGGAAAAATCTATTCAGCTTTTATAACAAACGAAATCAAATTTGATTATTCATTACTTCGATTTTTTAAATAAATTGGACACACTGTACATACTGCTTGACTAAAAGCGCAAAGTTGGTTGCCTATAGTCATACTACGTTTATTAAAAATACGTGAATGGAATATTTAAGATAACATTTCAGCGGCCCTACATTTATAGTATATTATTATAATTAAAATGCTGTAAAGAATTAATTTCACAATGTATATAATTAATATACAAATTTACCAACAGTTTAATAATCATCACGTAAATTGCAACGATTTACCCGTAGAAAGTAAATAAAATGCCTTTTATAATTGATTTACCATTTCCACATCCTCCAACAGCAGGTCATTTTCGAGTTAATGCACGTATCCAATCGTCAAACAAGCCAGTGCATTGAAACAAAGCGCAGTTTTGCGTACGAGGTAGTAGTTTAGAAAATTGGAAGTTGTCGATGTTTATTATCAGTGCAGTAGTGGGTAAAACAAGCCAGTCACGCTCATTACGTCTTAGCATCAGTGAGATTGCTTGATCTTGCCACCGCTTCGCAGTGTTCGAGGGCTCAAAGTCTAGCGCGATAATTCCTACTTTTATTACGAGGCAAATTTCACTAATCGTCATTTATATAAAGTTCGTGAACGTGCTCTTACATAGGACAACCAGTTTTTTCACAAAACAGCCGAAAAATGACTTCAAAAATGGGTCGAGTTTTCGTTGTTGGTGTTGGCATGACCAAGGTAAAACAAATTACAAATTATATTCATTCCAACAATTACATTTAAGTCTTACATAAACTTATACCGTATTTTTCTTTAGTTCGAAAAACCAGGTGCAAGGGCAGGTCAAGATTATCCAGACTTTGCAAAGGAAGCCATCCTTAAGGCAATGAGAGATTCTGGCATTGCTATGTCCTCAATCGAAAGGGCATTCTGTGGATATGTTTATGGTATGTTATCAATATTCAATGAGTTATCAAGTATTGCTTTCTGTCGTTCATTGCTTGTAGATATCAATATAATTATACTTTACTTGAGTACTATAATGATAGTAATGTCATTGTAAAGAAAAATAGCTGAAATATATGTAATGTCTGTTTCTAGGTGATTCAACTGCTGGTCAAAGATGTGTGTACGAAGTCGGCATGACTGGTATTCCAATCATCAATGTGAACAACAACTGCTCGACTGGAGCAAGTGCTCTCTTATTAGCGACAGATTACGTTAAAAGTGGTTGCAATGACTGTGTTTTGGCTCTTGGTTTCGAGAAGATGGAAAGGGGAAGTCTTGGTGCCAAGGTAAATATCACTTTCTATTCAAGTAACCTCACATTTAAGATGTTCGTTTAATTGCGAGTTCCAAAAGTCATTAACCTATAAATTTCTACGACAAATCATTCAGTAATTTTATCGTTATTGATCTTTTAAATTTCAATACACATGGCAAGGCCGTATTCAAATCAAGCAAACTAAAATAATATTTGCATTTGCCATTAAATAACATGGAAAATATTAACACTCTTTACATTAACACTTTTTTACTGAATTAGAACGGAAGTATCGATACTTATCAATACCGGTGATTCAACCTACAAAACCCCGCTTTGAAATACAGATTGAACATGACTTTATTATTTAAAATAATCGATACACTTATTTACATTTTAATAATGGCAACATAAATTATTTATTCACGGAAAACATAATTCCGAAAAAAAAATAACGTAGCTAATATTAACAGTGCTGATCAAAAATTTAGTTTTTATTTTAATAGCAATGTTGCAAGATGTTCGGTTAAGGCAGAGTGCGGGGAATTTCCTGAAGTGTTGGAAATTCTCAGATCTTCTTAAAATATAATGTTGAAGCTTCTACCTGTTTGTCCTATAATAATTTATTACAATCATTACAATTAATCTTATATATGCCTGAATCGTTTAGACGATCATCTATTGATTTTAATTTGTTGTTCGAAAGATTTCTCAGAGTATTTTGATAATAGATCCCTGCGCGAAAGTTGTGGCGTTTTAATTTATTACTAATTATATTTGTGAGGGTGCCTAAATAAGGAAATTCTCCGCATTCTGCCTTAACCAAACATCTTGCAACATCCGGACACCAGTGCGACATCTCAAATTTGCAAATCTTACATTTAAGTAATAAAGGCCATACACTGAACGTATTGGAAGCAAACTACATAAAAAGAGCCATAAAGGAAAATACTGAAAATGTTCTTAACGATCTGCGTCTGTATAAATACCACTTTGTAACTTTTTAACATTACGAAATTAAATTACGAAATTAAATTTAAATAAACAAGTAAAACATCTAAATTATAAAGTGACTTAACGTTTCTAACTATTATTATAAGTTCATATTATTTGGGTGTCTTGTGTGTCTAGTATTAATATAATTAATTTGTTTTTACATCAAAATCGTTTCTAATTCAATATATTTTTTATAGTTCATGGATAGATCCAATCCAATGGAGAAACATGTCGGCTACATGAGTGAATTGGCTGAAATGACCTCTTCACCTATAGCAGCTCAACTATTCGGCAACGCCGGTCTGGAATACATGAAAAAGTACCCACACACTAAACCGGAGCACTTCGCCAAGATCGCTTACAAGAATCACAAGCACTCCGTGAACAACCCGTACTCTCAGTTCCAGGACCAGTACACTCTGGAGCAGGTGATGTCCTCTCCAAGAGTACATGGCGTACTCACTAAGTTGCAGTGCTGCCCGACGAGTGATGGCGCTGCTGCAGTCATCGTCGCCTCTGAAGCATTCGTACGTAAACACGGCCTCGAATCGCAGGCCATCGAAATCCTCGCCATGGAAATGGTCACCGATTTGACTTCCTCCTTGGAGGGCAACAGCCTGATGAAGCTGGTAGGCACTGACATGACCCAGTTGGCCGCCGAGCGCGTCTTCCGTAAGGCGAACTTGAACCCCTCCGATGTGCAGGTCGTCGAATTGCACGACTGCTTCTCGGCGAATGAATTAATCACCTATGAAGCATTGGGTCTGTGTGCACCTGGTGAAGCAGCGATGATGATCGATCGTGGGGACAACACCTATGGTGGCAGGTATGTTATCAATCCAAGCGGTGGCTTGATTTCCAAGGGGCATCCGCTTGGTGCGACTGGATTGGCGCAGTGTTCGGAGCTCTGCTGGCAGCTGCGTGGTGAAGCTGGGCCACGTCAAGTTAAAGGAGCTAGAGTGGCGCTGCAGCATAATCTGGGCCTGGGTGGTGCTGCTGTGGTGGCTCTCTATCGCCATGGCTTCCCGGAAAAGTCAAGAAATTTGAGGAATGTTGCAGCTGCTATTAGTGAGGATGGATTCCAAGTTTCGAAGTATCTGAAGTTGTTCCAACAGGCAATGGAGGAGGATAAGGACAATTTGATTGACAAATATCGCGCTGTTTATGGTTTTCGTGTGAAGAAAGCGAACGGAGATGAAGGTTTCTGGGTAATTGATGCCACCAAAGGAAAGGGAAGAATTGAATTCAATGGAAAAAGTAAGTATCTATTCACAACTCTTCACAATATTTAAAATTAATATTTTCTTCAATTACTATCAGCTAAACCACAAGTCACATTCATCATTAAAGACGAAGATGTTGTGGAACTACTCACCGGTGAGATCAACCCGCAGAAGGCCTTCTTCCAAGGGAAGGTCAAAATCCAAGGAAATATGGGATTGGCGATGCGACTTACTGAACTTCAGCGAACCGCTGCCCATAAGATTGATGAATTGCGCTCCAAGTTGTAAACTTTAGTGATTGGCGGGGGTTTTGTACATTTTATATATGTTTTAATTACTTGTGATTATTCCATTTTACATGATTAAGATTGGTGAATGGTCAGTAGTTGAGCACGGATTTTATAAAACACCATTTGTTACATGTTTATTCGTTCTATAAATATATGAGGAGCAAAATACAAATTTGAAACACTATTTTAATATAAAAAACGTCAACTGATGGTTGAATGGTTTTGAATGGATTTCCTTTTTTATCCACAATAATTTAATTCTTATTAGACTATGTCTTTAAGGATATATAGAATTCTCTGAACACACAGACTATTTTGAAGAATATCTCTAAA
>WSZQ02089182.1:0-12147 GCA_019419845.2 Weissflogia rhopalogaster | reverse complement strand
ATAACATATTGCAATATATTCTACACTATATGATTTATCATTAGGCAAAGTTTCTGAAAAGTTCACAAAAACGAGCATGACACATGAAATATGAAATAGTAAACGAGACAGATGCAGGTGAAACATTATGGTAAAGTAGCTCTATCTTAGTGCTTCCAACGTGACAGTATATTGCTCAAGATTAATTTCCGAGCATCAACGATATAGACTCAAAAGCCTCCTCGTTCGGCGCGCTCTGAAAAGAGGGCAAGTATTAACCCGCAAGAAGACGCTCCGCATTATTACATCGTCGTCTCGCATCGCGCATGATTCAAGCGCGGAAAATGATTTAAATACTCGGGTCGGGTCACGTCATTATACGAATATTTATCTTCGAAATCTCCGCATTGCAACGATCCTGCTTTACGCAAAAAAATCTATGCTAGCAGATATTTCGTACTGAGTTATTTGCTCGTAATTGAATTCCTTCCTTAATATTTGGAATAATTGTAATACCGAAAAGTTGTTTGAAATGTTATATAATGAGTAGTAGGTAAGTTTAGGTTTTTAGAAAATTATTTAAAGGCAATTTCGTATAATTCGTTTTTTTTTCGTTTGAAATCATGGCCCTCTATTCTTCTAATCCATGTCTCAAATGAGGAGTCCAGCTTTAGCTTGGCAGCATAAATCGCAAATTTCTCCTCCCCATTAGATTTTTGGTTCATGTTCTTTTTTTAATTGACAGTAGGTTACTTGTAATTAGTATTCCCACAGTCATTATTTTAGACAACTACGAATTACAATAAATTGTTTTAAATTCCGAAGCAATAATTATGATATAAAGAAACTATTTACACAAAACTCATGCTCTCTTTTTTAATGAAATATATTCCTTAAAAAACAAGTACTCCGAAAGTAGACATTTTCATAATTGTCTACTCATTTGTACTCATTTACGTCAAAGAAAATGAACAATTTTTGAACTCATTCCATCAACATTCACACACAATGCAAGAAATCCGTATCCTTCATACTCAGCAATTATAACCAGTGTAGAAGAAGAAATCACGGATGAATTCATAGCACAAACAATTGTAAACATGGGCCTAAACCTCAAATTCTACAAAAGAGTAATATCAAGGGAAACAGGCAAAAACGCAAACCTTATAAGATTAATTACGACTAATATAGAAAAGTTTAAGAGACTTATAAACGAAGGCCGAATATTATTTAAAAAACGTAGTTATAGAGTCGTCTTATGCAAGCCTCCAAATCCTATTCCTCAATGATGTATCAAATGATTTTCCTTTGAACGCACCACCAGCAGAAGACCTCTCACCCCTGCAGTTAGAACACCCGATGTTACAATCAAGTGCAACAACAAACCTGCTGAACAATTCCCACCGAAAATGAAAGCAAGTAGAATTCAGAAACCTCTTACTACGCAAAATTATATCCTGGCCGAATATACCCGCGAAATTAATAATAACATTACTGACCGAGTCGAACTTCTCCAAAAGCACCGGTCATAGAAGGTGGTGAGTATAGACATAGGCACAACAAAGAACTATACACACAAATAGAAGAGTTGTCCGATGCCATTAGAAATAGAAGGATATCATTTTATGCATAACTAAAATTCGCCCGGAGCGATTAAGAAAAAAGATAATGGTGTACCATAAGGATAAAAAATCGCAGAACAACTGGGTGAAAGAGACACAAAAAGACGTGCAGGAATTGGATATTAGTCAGCAAAACATCAAGGAAGGAGCACGGTTAAGAGAGAAGCTGCGAGATGTTACACTGAAGGAAGAAGAAACCACAAAGCGTGGTATACCCTGGACCGAGGAAAGAAGAAAAAGCCACAGCCGGAAAATGAAAGAAGCATGGGCTCGAAGAAAAAAAAAAACGCGACGCCTTGTTGTATACCCAACGCCCAACCGCCTCGTACCTGCGAAATTAATAATAACATTACTGACCGAGTTGAACGTCTCCAAAAGCTCCGAGAGCGCTTTACCACTGACTTCAAAATAGATACCCAAGCAATATTTTTCAATAACCGAATGAATATCCTTATGTTTGATCTCCTGAATCCCTCTGCTCCATCGGCTCCTGAGCAAAAAGACAACACCCAACAACACTCACAATCAACAAACATTAGTCTGAATGAATAGCCTCACCTCACCTTCCTATTCTGCACATTCCCTTCACCTCCATTACTAAAATATAAATTAGAAATTCTGTTCGTTTAATTTTTTTGCACATTTGTAGTTCGAATTTTTCATTTACTCAGTTATGAAATTTATTTGTTTTATTAATTTGTGAAATAACAAAATATACTTTCACGGCGGAAAGACCTTAAATGACGATAGCCTTAAAAATATATTTATTATTATTATTCTAAAATATAAATTTATTAAACACATTTAATATATACTTATTATGAATATATATGAAAATTTTAAGGAAGTAAAGGAAAAACCATAATTTAAAATAATGTTGTTATAAATCGAAGAATATAAATAGTTTTATTGCGAATGGTGGTTGTAAAATGACAATAAAATTAATAAATTACAATAAAATGATTCTCTCTAAAATAGCGTATTTTCGGCCAAGTTTCCAATAGATATGCGTGCTGAATGAGAAATATCCACGGCTATCGCATCGAAGCGAAGTTAATTTCGGTCGAGGAAGTTCGAACCGAAATGCTGGATAAATGTTTACCGAAGCCAAGCCAAGCGCAGGGCAAATATCTGCACGCATGTATGCAGGGGTGTGTGTGCGAACGATGCCGGCGGGCCAGGAACGGCTAGCTTCGCAGCATCCGAAATAAATTCGATGTGTGTATGAGAGCGTGTGTTTGTGAGCGATGTGATGTCCGCCCCCGCGTTCGCCTGTTTACAGCCCACGGCCAAGGGATGTGCAGGGCGCACATATTTAAAGCAACAAGGTAAACAGAATATCAAGCGGCTGCTAAGTGATGATAGTCTTCACCCGTCGGTCGATCGTGAAAGGTTCAATTCACCATTCACACTACAATGCCATGCTGCAACTTCAAACTGATCGTTCCACAACCTGCTTGCTAATATTTGCTTTATATTTTGTTGGTATCGAATATACGAATTAAAATTAGTAATATTTCGTGTTTATTTAGTTAGAGATATCAATTAGTATAAAATCATGAAATAGTTTCAAAATAATTATAATATCATAGTTAAAAATTCAGGAAAATCACAGAAATGAAAAATTTGAGGGACAACATTACTACCTTATACGTCGTACTTCATACCGTTAAACCCCCAATATATTCATACAGCCCGAGGCATAATACTATATAAGACAAAATAATATTTAAATGTAGTAATATTAAATAACACTTTGACTATTGACTGCCTAGCTTTTGCAGACGACCTCGCTATCGTTACAGATAACATTGCAACAGCGAAAATGCAAATAAACGTATTAAACATATATTCTTTAAAAAGACAAAATTCATAACAAGTATAAGAGCCAGTCAGAACAAAATCAAGATCGAAAAGTAGTAAATGGCAAAAGTTGACAAATTCAAATACTTAGGCGAAATTATAGATTGCAAAACATCTGAGAGAGATGCAATAATTACGCGAATAAGGAAAATGGAAATGGCTTTTCACTTGACCAGGAACGTCTGCTCTAAAAAATGTTTGTCGCGTAAAGCTAAACTTATGCACTACAAAACTGTCATCCGACCTGAAACAATGTATGCCGCCAAATATCAAAACATTAACAAGAAAACGCTTCGCGAAAAACTCAACATGCTGGAAAGAAAAATATTGAGAAGAATTTTGGGACAGGTCATAGAAGGTGGTGAGTATAGTCACAGGCACAACAAGGAGCTATACACACATATAGAAAAGGTGTCAGGTGTTATTAGCAATAGAAGGATATCCTCTTATGCATAACTAAAATTTGCCCGGAGCGATTAAGAAAAAAGATGATGGTGTAATATAAGGGCAAAAAAGCGCAGAATAACTAGTTAAAAGAGGCAAAAAACGATGTGTAGTTATTGGGCATTACCCAGCAAAATATTAAGGAAGGAGCACGATTAAGAGAGAAGCTGCGTGACATTACACTGAAGGAAAAAGAAACCACAAAGCGTGGTACATCCTGGATCGAGGAAAGAAGGGAAAGCTACTGCCTTGTATACCCAATGCCCAACCAACACCTTATATATATTGGGACGAAAAACGCTGCTAACCAAAATTGCCGCGTTTACTTGTTTAGAAGTGCGCCTGCGCTGCGCGCTTAGGATGCCCTGCTGCGCTGATCCTCGGCCAAGCTCCGCGCTGGGCAAGGATCGTGGACTTGTTGTTCAACCACCGTACCGAGTAGTGACCTCAAAAATCATGTAGTCCAAAAGTACACATTATCTTCATTTTGTAGTCATTTGTATCAGTTAGGAAAAACCACAATTATTATACTCATTTTACAATAGTATATAACGTTAAAAGTGTGGAAACAGCGATTATGGGCACGTAGATATTAGAGATATTAGTTCCGAAGTCTTTAAATATATAAATCTTAATCATAGGAAGCCATGAGGACTAAAACCAAAATACATACGTGGGTACAATTCATTAGTTGCTTATGGAATCCAATAAGGAAAATCACAGACATAACTAATTGAAAGTGAGGTTACCCGATATTTCACTAAAATGTAAAATATGATTGTATTTTATTTGTTACTATCTCATCCGTCGAACTACATACCATCAAATCTTTAATATATTTATATATCGTTTATTTTCCGATTTCCATACTAGGAGGTATGGGTAAACTTCATGTTTGACACATGAACGTACAATTCGTGCACGTCCCTTGTGAGTACATGGCAATTGCATCAAACCCTTGCATTTGATCAAAGCTTGAAGAAGATGGGAGCATAAACCAGCAAATATCTGAATTTCCGTACCGTGGGGTAAATCTATCAAGCCATGGACACCTCAAAGATGAAGTCACATAGCAAGGGTAATACCATATAGTACACACAATACACGCAAATAAACAGGAATACAGCCAAAGGTAGAATCTATAAAACTAGAATCCAAAATCCTATTTTAACTTCTATTGCAGAAACACGCCCAAATATCGCGATAACCAAGCGACTAAGCATAAAAACCGAAGAGAAAGTGCAAAGAACAATTCAAGAAAGACCATAAAGAGACCGTGTCCATCTATGCAAATATCGGAAAGAACATCAAGATTGAAAACATGGTTGACTGGTCGGAACGCAGAAGAATGTAATGGATTAATCATTTAGAACGTGTAGCTGAGAGCAGGAGAGTAGAAAATTCAAGGGCATGCTTTCTAAGGACGAAGAGAACAGATTAAGATCTCGTGCTAATGTCATGATTGTTCTTTGTTTGGTCTTAAAATTTCAAACTTTATATTTCGCCAACATATAAACGAGGGTTTCTGATTCAGAACTATTGCTACAATTGGAAAATCAACATAGAAACCACGGTTTGTTATGAATATAAATTGGGAAGTATGCAGCGAAAACCTTCGTTTTTTTTTTCAAAAGCGAAATCTTTTAACCCCATTCAGTATTTCTCAATATTCGCTACACATTTTTAACATCTGATTCATATTAGATGAACTATCAAACAATTACCTTAATACCTCAAAAATTCACATAAAATAGCGATTTTCAATTTTCCAATATCGAAAACCGGGTTTTTTGAAGGGTTTGGGTTTTCAAGAACCTTACACAAACTAACATCGCTTTTTATATTATTCACTTTATATAAAATCTTTTATTGTTTATTATTATCAAAATTAATCACAACTTATGGTATTGTGTGTTTATTTATTTCGTAGAGTTAAGTTCTATGAATGCATGAAATTGTTTCAGACAAAGGTAAATTTAATTAGCAATAACTCAATTTCTGCAAGTGGTAATAATATGGTACTAAATCAGAGTTACATGTTTACTATTAGTGTTTCTCTATTTATGTCCAAATTCAATTAATTAAGTCATTGTTTACACGTACATTCTAGAATTTTGTTAAAATATAATTAAATGTTGGGAAATTATACAACCTATCAGTAGGTATTATCAATAAATGCTCGAAAGATAAAATATTTACCTTTCTGCCATTTCTCTTTTCAAGTGCGATAAGCCTAAACAATTGTGCTTGCGGCACGTTTGCAGTAAAATAAAGGAAATAAAAATAACATAAAATTTGCGAGAACCTAATTGGATTCAATCGGTTGCCATAATCCGATTCATTCTGGACACGATAAAAACCAAAGCAGAGCGCAAAAAAGGTCAAACTATCACCTATCAGCCAAATCCCAATGATCTATAAAAATAATCGTGATCATCATCTTGGCACACCCTGAATGCACTTGGTAGATTTCGGGGAAATTTCGGTTTAGTTTTCTTAGAAATTCCGATATCCTAGAATTCGCCAATGATGAAAAGGTGATGAGATTGTTAATGATTTGAATTGTAATTAACAGGTTTAAACGAATTCTAAAGACATTGTCCACAAAACAATTAAAATAACTATGAAATAAGTTATGTATAACTGTATGTATCATTCACGTCGTAATTACGTATAAAATTGATGAAACGTATCAAAGGAAATGATCCATAAATTAAATCAAAATGTGCCTTTACATCAAATACTTTTATAGCCCATGTAATGTGGTCAATAAAATCAAGCATAATTAATATTTCACTGGAAAATAACTAATATTTCCTCAATTTGTGGCTGTGAAATTGTATCAGCTTGCATCAAAATCATTTTAAGGCACTTTGCAATGCATTCCTAAGTCTTCTGAAGTATGAGATTTCTTTATCTGCTAATATGTGGATATTAGTTTTTAAATATATTTTATGTTTATATTTATCTTATATTTTTAGTTTTTAAGTTAGTTTGAAATGTATCAAAGGAAATGATCCGTAAATTAAATCAAAATGTGCCTTTACATCAAATACTTTTATAGCCCATGTAATGTGATCAATAAAATCAAGCATAATTAATATTACACTGGAAGATAACTAATATTTCCTCAATTTGTGGCTGTGAACTAGTATCAGCTTGCATCAAAAGCATTTTAAAACACTTTTCATTGCATTCCTAAGTCTTCTGAAGTATGAGATTTCTTTATCTGCTAATATGTGGATATTAGTTTTAAATTTATTTTATGATTATATTTATCTTATATTTTTAGTTTTCAAGTTAGTATGAAGAACACTTATGAATCCACCGTTAGTCTAAATGTGCTTTTGTGCATTTCTTACAGCGTGAGGTAAATAACGAATTATTTGGTACATAACTTCTGTCAAATCTATCTATATACCTGGGATAAATGATATTACTTCATGCAGCTCTTATTCTAAAAGAAATGTAAATATAAGAATGTAACGGAATATACAAGTATTCGAAAATTTATTAAATTCCCAAATTTACTGGACAAAATTTTCGAAGGTTAGAAGGTTATCATCCGACATAATTGTGATATCAACTTAGGATTAACTTCATTGTATTAATAAACTATTTTTCTATCAGAAGTGTGAATATAAAAATTCCTAAATGTATTTGACATAATGTACATGGAAAATCAGCCGCTTTTTAAAATTTTCTATAGTGGGTTATCTTGCAAAGTAATTCTGATATTGCCACACTTAGTGACAGATCCTAATGATTCCATTGTTTCTATGTTTGAATCATATGTAATCATAACATTGACATTATAGATTGGACTTTAACAATAAAATGTGTTTTAATATTTTTGTGTCGCTAGACGCTAAAATATATGTGATTTTGTGCTTCCAAAACCCTCTAAATATAAACAGAATTTGAGGAGCCGCACCCACACGTAGTGTGCAATATGGATAATTACTCTGGATATGCTTTCATAAATAGACTCAACTTCAACAATCTATAAAATTTACTAAAGACAATTAAGCGGAATGCCTGTTTCATTAGTTTGTGACAAATTTAATTCTGAATCTATTAATATATTTGTATTCCTAGAAATGTGTCAAATGTAAATAAAAGTGTGTTCTTTAGAAGAATACACTTCAAATCATTTTTCTGACTGCGAAAATGTCGCCGATATTAGACTCAACTTGTATGACTTAACATCGGTTGTAAGCAAGTAATGAAAAACTGTCCTCACGGTTTAAAGAAATTTCCATGCTGAATCGATTGATACATGATTTATACTTCTAGAAGTAAGAGAAATGTGAATAAAAATGGAATGTTTAAGAACAAGTCATTTTTGAGATCGGCAAGTTTGACGTTATTAGAGTATACTACAATGATAGATAACATGTTTTCTAAATATTATATCCAAAAATCGTTTGCAAGAAACTGTGGCAAAGTTCATTCTGAGTCGAATGGTATATGATTTTATATACCCTAAAATCGACACAATTATTGGAGGAAAAAGGATTTCATCCTGGAACGTCATATTCAATTTACTTTTACAAAAGAAATGTGCAAAAGGAAATTATTTTTTTAAACTAGAATTAATAATTCCAGCAATCTGAGAAAAGGGTCCGACAGCGAAATACCCTACCTCCTCCCTCCCGTGGTGTGACTTAACTGGATAAAGGATTAAGACGACACAAATACCCCCGGCAGCCGCACACCGGCTGCGTGCCTGCGTTCATTGTTAATTTAGAATATCTGAGTCAGCAAGACCGCCGTTGTCTGTCTTTCGCACCATCGTCGGGTTTGTGAGTGTGAGTCAGTGCGTCGGTCGGGCGTAATGCTAAAACCGGTTTCGTGTGCATTGGTGAAGGCGCCGGGAAAGAGAGTCGTCATCGCGCCGAGTCAGCACGTGCTGCAAGCGCCTCGCCTCTGTTGACAGATGCCTGTTCCAAACTAAGGTAATAATGTCCCTCATTTGTCTTCATTTGCCTAAGACCTCACCGGCATTGCAACAACGCGCGGAATATTAAGAAAACCGATGAACGACAACGTCAATTCCAGCGACGTCATTCAAGCCTTTAAACATCGTGGCTGGGAATTCTCCGTATCAGCCACCGCACACGGTGGAATTAATTATTACTGGCTTACAAGTGCTCCCAGTTGGGTTTAAGGTTTGCGTGACCGGATAGGATATGGCGTGTGGCGAATCGGTAAATGTACCTTTCCGGTTTACACGATTTTTAATTTACTCATAATTGTGGTGGCATTATGTATAATCTGAGGTTGTATCTTCAAACGTTCGTTAGAATACTATATAATATGTCATTTTGAAGTATAGTAAATGTTGCTAATCGAAATTTGTTTGAGTTAAAAACTATGTTCATATATAGAAAAACAATACATATTGTATGAACTTTTCCCCATTAAAAGTGACACATTTAATATAATATTATAATTCTTCAGTGTATTTTAAATAAAACGATGTTATACGTTTGGTAAAAATATACACCAGGTAAAAAATATAATTAAAAAATAGTTTACGGTATCCTATCTACAACAAGAATATTTTCCAGGTTTTTTTCATCCACCTCGCTAAATCTAAATAACTATATTTCCAATTATTTCATCGATTTGTCTTAATATAGCATGCTTTACAATAACGAACCGTGAACAACAATAAAATACTTTCTATGCACATTTTGGTAAGCAATATTTGCTTAATATGTAATAGAAATACATAAATATATAATAGAAACATGGCTTTTTGCAGGAGAGCAATAAAAATTGTTTCACGAAATGAACAAAAATAGTTTTAATTAAACAAGAGTTTGTTTTACCAACCCCCTACGATCAATTTCTTTAACTACAAAGAAAGATTTTTTATCAATAAATAAATAAACTCGACAAAAAAATGGCAAGATTCGATTTTCTTTATTATTTCTTTCCGGTTCCGCGCTAGACAGGTTCCCATTTCGTCAAGTTTCACTGTATTTATTTAGTAATTTGACTTAATCGATTGTACCTTAAATATTGCCATATAAATTGTAATAAAGGAATAATTCATATTTCGAGGTTCATACAATTCTTCTTTCTATATTCCAAAATGTTTTTCTAATAGAAGGAGGATTATTAATCATGTATTACGAAACAAACACAAATTATAAAACATTCTAAATAAACCAAAATGGGCAAAGAAAAATAAACATTACATCGTTTCGATGGCGAACATCTTGAAAACTTCTATATTTGCTATATTTTACCTAACTTAAAGCATTAATATATTATATGAGTTTAATTGTATAAAATACGACATTAATTGCACTAACTGTAGTGTTGAAATGTGGTTTTAATAAAACCACGCCCAGCAATAAACACCCGACGAAATAAATTACTCCCGAACCCGTATAAATATTTTTCAATCGGACATTGACAAAGCAGGAAAACCAACAGCGAGCAACCACCACTCGTCGCTGCAGGAGTAAAAATCAATGAGCCTGCTACGCGCCCGACGAGCCTGTGGTCAATTTTCACTTTTAAATTATGCACACGGAATCGGTTTTATTCGACACGAAATAGTTCAACACCCGACAATCACCATCAACCGTGTTTCCACCAAATGCGTTTGACATTTCTAAATTGCCGCCACATTAATACTTGTTATTTAAATTTGCCGTCTATCACATAAACCACAATATATCAAATAATCACTATAACATTATAGACTATAATGGTCTTTTTCGTATGCTTTGAATAGTCTCCCGGCACGTGAATGGCGTAAAAACTGGAAGAATCTCCCCCTAAAAGTTGGAGCGAATATAATCAAGTTCATTTAGCACGAATTTATGAGTTTATCTTAAGCACAAGCTTGTTTCTTAGCATAATAGCGATGAAAATGAGGATACATGCTAACGGCGAAAGAAGCATACCTGAAATGGAAATGGGAAAATGGGAAACATGAGGACGATGCCGACCTTCTTGCTCGGTGGTAAAAGTATGGATTGCAAAATGGTTGAAGCTTATTTTGGCACTGTGCAAACGACTTCAGAGCTGTATGCACTCCATTCTGATAGCGAGAGCCGATACAATGGTTAAATCAGGAAAACATTGTTGACAAAATGAAAGTTTTTCATTAAAATTTCTCAACTACGCCAGTCTCCTTCGTGGGAAATTTTAAAATTTTACCTTTCTAATTTTAAAGTTTAAGATATAGTAAAACCATTTTAATTAAAGAGATTTTATATGAATTTACAAAACATTTTGATTTGACATTACCTAAGGTCGGGGCGGTAGTCAGACGGCTGCGCGCTGAAGGAAGGTTTTCTGGGGAGACCCGCTCTCTCTTTCTCGTTTTGACCGACAGAGAAGGTAGTTGTGCCAATAAACGTCTAAAACACCATCCGGCTTTCATTTTTCGATAGTTCTTTTCAGACATATTAAGTGAATAGTAGAATTTTCTCGTGTAAAAGCCAGACGCGATATTTGGGCAGAATATTCCGACTGCCCGACAGGTATCACTTCAGTATATGTATGCAATAATGTTGTCCCCATTAATGTAATCTAAGTTAATAATTCCACAATGTGATAAATATCTTTACAGTTTTTTTTACAAATTTCGAGCAATTGGATGTATTGGTAGAGAATATAGTAAAAACCAGGCATACACTGCTTTTGTTTCTTTTACTTTGGTTTTCTCCATGTTTCTGATATGAAAGCTATTCCATTCGTATATTTTTTTGTCAAACTACCAATTTTTCTCTTCTCGGTGTTGTATATATTTGGAAACCTTAGTTTGGCTTAGTTTGGTTATCACACTCCTCAGCAAGTTATAGCATAAGGTATTTGATATTGATTTGTGCATTTCCATCACTTTTATTTTGTCGAGTAATCTAAATTAATTGATAAAAGTTAATTCATCCAAAAGTACTATTCTATTCGAATAGAATTTATTCAATAGGACAAGTTAACCTAATCTGACGAAATCCATCTTAACCTAAGTGTTTACGCAGATACGTAAACAGGGGAACGTAATTACGCTGAGAAAAATAAGCAAATCGAGATGATAAGAAAACGGACATTAGTGAACAATAGGCAGTGTAATTGTAATTTGGAAATCTTAGATTTAGTATCTTATATATGCGAATGTTTATGAATAGGCCATGAGGTCGCGGCAATTAGCCAAGAGGTCCGGACTTCCAAATAAAGTCGTTATCGGCCAGACTCTTGATATCGCGACGTCATG
>WSZQ02089171.1:0-14229 GCA_019419845.2 Weissflogia rhopalogaster | reverse complement strand
CGGTTCGGTAAGTTAATTGCGATTTTCGAACTTACGTTTATTCGCCAAAATATAAATGAAAATCAAGTTTAGATGCCAATTATACTTGAATTAATAATTGAAGAGTTGAAGGATACAATGTTATAAACAAAAACAACAAACACGTATTCAAACCAACCAAAAACCACCTTCGAAATTGCCTCATATTTCACAAAATATCAAGCAAACTGAAAAAGACTCACAAGAAGAGGCGTAGCGATTTTCCTCAGGTATGTATATTATATAAGCGACGTAGAATTGAATGATATGATCAAAATACAGAAAAGAGTGTTCACACCAACCAAAAACATGTCTTCAAAGTTAGAAATAGCTCCCATAATTTTCCTCTTACATGCATATAATAGAAGAGTTGCTCAAATATATAGGATGGAAACAACAATGACAACCGTGTTCCGTCACACGAATAAATTCAATTGAAGAAAGCCAAATAAAATAGTAAAAATCACTGAAAACAACAAGAGGAAATAGGAAAATATACGTAAAACCATTAGAAATGGGTGAACAGGAATACAAATAAATGTATTGTTGAGAAAATATTTAAAAAACATAAACTTCAGCGAACCAAAGTAAGAAAATGTTAAAATCAAAGATTAAGAAAGTAGGCGTACATATTTCGAAGGAACAAGTGCAACAACCAATGTAGTAGATTAAGGCAGACCAAGTTACAACACTCACAGACCACCAAAAGCCGACAAAGAAGCGAAAACAACAAAAAAAATCAAAGTCCAATGAGGAAATTTCCAGGTGCATGAATGATTTGAAATTTTCTGTATCAATAAGATATGCCTAATTAAATAAACCCTGAAGTTTTCAAGAATATAACTAAATTATAAATAGGTATGAAGAAAATTTTATGAAAATCGATCAGTGTGCACCGTGCTATCGGCCGACGAATCCCTCAATTAAGAGAGAGAGAGAAATTGATATAGATTAAAATAGATGGTAACAAAAATCTAGGTAAGAGAGTATTTTAGTGTAAAATTTATTAAAATATTAATATTTTTATCATTGATATAACTATACCGTGTATAAAATAATGTCGAGTAAACGCAATTGAAAATTATTTGTCTCCTTTCAACATACGAAATCCCAATTTGGACTCTAAATCGTTTATTTTCTTCATGTACCTGTCGCGTTCTTCTTTCGCACTCTTCTGTAAATCTAAGAGAATTCGCTTATATTTTGCTTCTAGTTTAGTAATATGATCATGATGTGCACAACTGCCATGCTTATTAGTCTGGATGAGCTGCAACAAACACTTTACTTCCGTCTCTTTCCTCAAGACACTTAATACTTACTTTATATTTTTGAAAATGTTCCTGTAACCATGCAACTTTTTTATACAATTCCTTCTCTTTCGAGTTATGCATTGTGTTCATCTTTGCAATAATATTGCGTAAATGCTGTACAATATCGCTCAAGCGACCAACTTCTCCATCCGATCGCGCTTTTTCCATTCTATACTTTTGCACATCCGCGCACAATCTGGAAATAATAGCACTTTTATGGACTTTACGTCTATTTACTTTGAATTTTCGTGTAGATACATACTTAGCGCATTCATCTTTTAGTACACCTTCCACCTTCAGATTGTCCCGCTGCGATTCCACTACTTGACGATGATTATCAAAGAGCATCTGTAACTTTTTCGATTTTTTTTAGAAATCATGAATTTTATCATGGCAGGCGGAGTTTTACCTGTAATTTGTTGATTAATTTATGTTGTTCCCCGTGGCGTTCTTCAATGCACTTTCGATGTACCGCACTTTTTTCTTCGATCGATTTGTCAAAGGAAGTTCGCAGTTCTTGTATCTCAATTAAGTGCGTTTGTTTCATGTCCTCGATTACTTGCTGATGGGTGGTTGCTATTTTCGTCATATTTTCCTGCAGTATCTTTGTTTGCTCACCCATATCATCCCTTTGAGCCTTTAGTTTTTTTTGAACTTCTTGATCATACGCAGATTTAAGGTCGGCGATTTTCATGTGACATTTAATTTGTTCGTCTTCAAGTTGCTCCCTGTTCAAGGTTTCTAAAGCAGCGAGTTCGTTCTGATGCTTTGCCTCCATTATATTTATTTGCTCTTTGTGCATATTCTGTAAATCGTCAATTTGTTGCTGATGTATCAGAATTTGAGATTGTAGAGTAGTATTCTCTTCTTTTGCATTTTTACGATATTCCAGCAACTGTTTCTTCTGTTCAGCACGTTGATTTTCCGCGTCTCTTTGCAAAATATTCACCTGTTGATTCAGATCACTATTCTTTGCTCTAAAATGATCACATTGCTTCACAAGTGATGCGCAATGCTTTTCAGTGGCTCGCTGCTGATCTTTTGCTTTCTGTGCTTGCTGTGCTTGTTGTGCCATTTCTTGAATATGGATTGTAAGTTGCTCTTCAAGAATCTTAGCATGTTCATCGCGGAGTTGCTTCAATTCTCGCTCGTGTCTCATTGCCTGCTCATTGGACGACTGCTCTTGTCGAGCTGTTTCATCGTCAATGTTCTGTCGAAAGTGGGCAGCTTGACTGTCTACCATATCCTTCAATTTCTGTACCTGTTCCTGTTGTTTCCTGTACTCTATATCCTGTTCCACAATCTTAATTTCCAGTTCTTTTACGCACGAATCATGTTTATACAACGATTCCTTGCGCTCTTCGTCCAATAGTTCCCTTAATTCAGTTGTTCTTTTATCTAGTTGCTCCAATTGAATGGCGTTTTCAGTGCGTATTTCCTGATTTTTCTGTTCTGATTCGTCAAGTTTCGTTTGAAGCTCTTGTATTTTTTTCTGGTAAGATACGGATGTCTCCTCTAATACTGCTTCGTATTCAACTAGCTTATTTTGATACCAATCTTGTAAACTTTTATATTTCTTCGTAAAATCACTGCATTTTACATCAACGTCTTGCTTTAACTTCCGTTCACGCTCATCGTACATGTCAAGATATTCTTCTTTTAACGCTTCAATTTCCAATTTATGTTTTTCCGTCTGCACGGATTAAATGCATTATAAGATGAAAGTTTTATAGAGTACAGAAGATTGTTACCGTTTTATTCAGTTGATGATCTCGTTGTTCTTCCATAGTTTGCATCATCTTTTGTAACTCAACATTACGAAGCATTGCTTTCGCCAGTTGTTTCTGCAATTCAATTACCTTGTTTGTCAAGTCCTAAAATCATAATCAATAATCACACGATTCCTAACATAATTTTATGAATGTACCTGATTTAGTTCGATATAATTATCATTTTTGGCCATCAGTTTTTTCAGGTCTTTGTTTTCGATTCGCAACTGCTCGAGATGTTTCGCTTGTTGTTCGTACTTTTCGTCGGATGTGATTACGGAGCTGTAATCGGATATATCGACCCAAGAGTTGTCTTCTTCAGGTGGAGGAGACGTCTCTATAACTCGACTATCACCCTGGCCGTTTTTTAGTACTAAAGGCTGCATGTTTTGTGTCAAGTTAATGCTACTAGCAAGAAAAACGTCATTATCGTCATCAGCGAAATGCAGATCGCCATCAGGGGGAGGATCAGTAAATGGATATTCAAGAACACCATCTTCAATCTGTTTGCACAAACGGTGCAAATATACGTTACGCAAACGCTTGTCAGGGAAATCCTCACTGAGACGCTCCAACCATAATTTGATTAAGCCAATATAGTGAACGTTAATAATGCATGTGATGTAGGGCTTTACCTCGCGGAGGATTTGTAAATACTCCAAATCCGGAGGGGTTACTGAATTCACCGACATAGTAAATCTGATAGATATAGCACTGTGATAAATGTGCCAAAAACAATCATACAATGAAATTGGCAGACTTATTTGACATATTTATTGTTATTCAGAAAATTGATGGAGGTGATTGTAGGGGACCGGTAGGCAACGTATGACACGCAGATCACCAATTAATAATTTCAAGAAATTCCACGGATCCCCTCCCCACTCCCCTTGTGACGAAGGTCAAAAATGTTCCGTGGGCCAGCCGCTCCTTTTATGACAACACATATCAGTGACCTGAACGATGCTTTCTTATTCATCAGATTGCAGTCGATTTTGATCTACAGCCAAAAGTTCTGTTACAGATGAACATTAGAGATTACCCTGACAGATCTGTAGTCTAAGATGCAACCACTGTAGCAATTTATACATAGCGAATAGGCCGCAATTAAAGTAATACATTAGTTTACTACTATTCAGTTATTAAAGAAAATCAAAGTAATTTATTAAGCATAATCCTATAGTATAGAGTACATAGAGATTTGCATCAGAAACTACGCTTTAATCAATGTTCACACGACGCTTGAATCCAACCCAGCATCCACCTGCAACTGCAGGATTAAATTGATACCTATCATATTTCAACGGAATGGTTGTCTTATCAACGACAACCATCTCAAAATTCTTTAAAATATGAAACACCAACGTTTTGACTTCCATCAAAGCAAACCTGGAACCAATGCAGTTTCTGGGTCCAGATCCAAATGGTATATAGGTGTACGGCTGAATA
The DNA here is from genome assembly GCA_019419845.2 of Weissflogia rhopalogaster. Taxonomy (NCBI): domain Eukaryota; kingdom Metazoa; phylum Arthropoda; class Insecta; order Coleoptera; family Staphylinidae; genus Weissflogia; species Weissflogia rhopalogaster. The sequence goes on along the minus strand of WSZQ02089171.1, from coordinate 9,683 downwards.
TTCGCTTTATTTTCATCAGAAAACCGCTCAGGCATGAATTTGGAAGGATTCGAATAATATTTTTCATCATGATGTAGCCCAAACGCTGGTATCCAGAGAGTTTGACCTGGAAGTAGTTCTACTGGTTCTTCACCAGGATTCTGTGGTTGGATTGTATAAGGTCTGGTGCAAATTCTGTCAATGGCTGCAACTGGTGGGTGCATTCGAAGACTTTCAGTAGTGACCATATCCATGTATTTCATTTTGTTTAAGACATCGTATGATAGTTTACCATTATTTGATTTGAATGTTTCGTCAATTTCTTCTCGCAATTTCTGTTGGACGTCTGGATTGACAACGAGTTCGTAACACATCAGGGACATCATTACAGAAATGGTCTCAAATCCGGCGAAAAAGAAAATTAGTACTTGGGCAGCCATGTCTTCTTCAGTCATAGCAAATGTGCGTAGTTGGTCTGCTTTACCAATGCTCGACTCTTCAACAGTGGCAAAACCAGCATCTTTTTGCTCGGTTGATTCTTCATATTGAAGTTTCCCCTTGCGTGCTTCCATCAATAAGTTGATCATATCAGGCCGAACAATGTTATTATCCTCTCTAAGTTTCACTGTATCTCTTACTAGGCCCTTGAAAAATTCTGTAGTCTCGTCTGAGAAAAATTTCAAGCGAAAAACCTAAATAAAATACGTTAAAACTTGTTTCAAAAATTATAACTCTCAACGACTTACTCTAGCCAGCTTTGGTGCCATTAAAGTCAGAAGAAAAGTAACATTTCGCCAAAATCCTGAAAAATTTGTAATTTCTTCACCTCTCGTAAAGAAATCATTTTTTGGATTTTTTAATGAGTCAACATTAACCCCAAATGCGCAATTGGCTATAACATCATTGGCAAAGCGACGGAATGATTCTTTTAATTCTAATTCTATAACATCTTGTTTCTTTTCCAGAAAAAATTCTACATATTGCTGTGCGGATTTTTCCATTAATTCATACATCAAACGCATTTTACTAGCAGTAAAGGTTGGACTTAAGGTTGCCCTCATAGCGCGCCACTTATCCCCTTTTAAGGAAAACAAATTTTTGGTCCAAATTTGTTCAACATCCTCAGACAGAAAGTTAAAATGGTCGACGAAGTGATCAAAGTCCTTGACTGTTATTTGCTTGATAAGTTCAGGATCACGGATCATCAAAACGGGTGTTGTTGTTTGATATACGCCTGTATATCTAAGAAATGAACGATTATCGCAAGGTTGCTGTGGGTTTATGAAAAAAATACCTAGTTTCTGGATCTCGTTCGTAAATTCGTTTTACCAAATCAACCATTGTCTCCATTTTAAATGTTGATTTAAGGGAGTCTCCCAGTAGCGGTATTGGTAGTCCTTGTTTAACATGTTTAGATTTCCAAAACAGTTGTGGTTTCAGAAAAAAGTAATAAAAGGATAAAACAATAACAATTAACACTGTTATTGCAAACATATCGGTGCGTGATACAGACGTAAGAATGTTTTGTTGTGTTGTCGATGCAAACGGCGAAACAAACTAACAATGAGCGTGTATGATCGGTACAACTAGAGTTTATATTAACTGGTTAATTGAGATTGATGTTAGCTCCCACTAGGCATGCTATTGCGTAATAAGATGAGTTTTACTTTGACGCTACGACCTTCACTTTTTGTTTGTATTGCAACAGTTCATATTTAACGATACCATGTCAATTTATTTCATTAAATACGCGGGTGTGGAGAACATAATGCGCAGAAAATGGCTAACACAATATTTATTATATAAACAGGCACGCTTTATTTAGGAGGCCCAAAATAAAGACAAAAGCTTCATATAATTGACGGAGTCGATTGTCGGTTGTTGGTAAGACATGTTGAATAATTTCGCATAGAAAAGAAACATTTTAAAGACAGTTTTACAAAATATGTAGATTTATTTGTGTACTATGCTTATTACATCATTAGGTACTAACAGTTAGGGATGTCAATTTTTCGCCAGTCATCGATTATTGTCGAAATCGATTAACTGCGGTATCCGATTAATAATCGAAGGGACAATCGGGTGAAGTATTCGATTTTAATCGATTACGATCTTAATCGATTCTGTTCTTAAACAGAATCGATTGTTGCGCCAGCTACTAGCAAATGCTCGCATTAATATACATTTTTACTTATTGAATGAAAACACTCAAATTAGTGAAAACCCTCAAAAACAATCAATATCAAAAACAATCGACCTACCGAAAACAATCGATACGAGCTTACACACTCATAATTGAAAAGTATCGAAAACGTTTTTGTTACTCATTCACATAATATGCACCAAATCCATATACCACCAAATCGGTCCGATAAGTTGAATGAATCATACTACAATATGCGCCCAAAATATACAATAGGAAGTTGTCGAAATGTTTACATTGCAAAGAAGAATTTTCTAATCGAAAAGCCTGCACATTTCTTTATGTGAGTTTAATTATGAAACTCACGAAAACATGGTCGGATAAGCCATACTACTACCTTTAAATGTATATGTGTATGTGCACAACACAAACGATTTCTTCAATACAAAAGTCGTGCGAAGACCCGTTCATAAATCCAAGTTCTGACTTGATTATCACCAAAACCGTTGCTCCAAAGAGAGACAAATTTCCTATGCCTACAAATACAAAAATTGCAGGGTAAAAATGATGCATAAAAGTTCAAGTCGGCTTCGACACACAACATTGGTATGTAGCTGGGTAGGCATTTAGACGCTGTGGCTGTAAATTCTCCTTCACACTACGAACGTCTCAACAAATTCTTTTTGTATATTTTATTTTCATGATCTGTCGCTATAGTCGCATGCAACGTAGGCCAGGGAATAAAGCGATTTGGTTGTGGTGTACATAACGTGCACAAGTATACAACATTGATAGTATGAATTGTCAATTTATATACTATTCAAGAGTATTCAAAATACTATAATTACATTTAGCTTTGATTGATTATTTAGTTATCGTGTTTTCTCCTTACGTACTTTTCAGTGAGATTTCAAGTTCTCGTTGTCAGGGTGTCTTAAGTGCTAGTTCTACCAGTACATATTGCTAGATCAGCGCAGATGTTTCAACAAAGTTGTGCTCACAAGGAGAGTGTTCCAATTGTCCAACACCAAATTGAATTTTTGTACGTGTAGTACATATATTGAAATAATTTGTGTTCACGGGATTTTATGCCGTTTTGAGTCGTTTGCTCAAATATAATTTTCAAAGTTTACCACAAAGAGAGCATGGTACATATTGCTTTAACAGCATGTTCAGATGTATCGTTTACGTGGTGTTATCGTTAGAGTATTTGCCTTCTGATCCACTTTTTGCGGGTTCAAATTTTGCCTGCGAACTTTTTTTTTTCTTTTCAAATTATATATTTAACAAATGATAACGGAGAGCGAGAGGTAGGCGGGATGTGCCCATATTGGCCGAGGGTAGGTGAGAAGATGTAGAGATGAATGGTGTGGTAAGATTTTGGTAAATAAAGATAGTTACATCAGAAACTTCGACGTATTAACTTCTCTCCGCCACTCAATCAATCATTACAGTCAACGAACGGGTAGTTCGGGTTCTGCTAAAATAAAAAAACCTTCGGTGTTTTCGTCTAAGATTGATGTTGTGTTCAGGCTGTTTGTTCGCAACAACGTCCTTGGTAATCCATCCAAGTCCTCAGCTGTCAAAAAGTCAGGAGTTGCCTCTCAAATCTTTCGCATCTTTTCATGATCATATGTACGTAGCTCTCTCTGAATTCTCGTTATATTGTCTGTTCACTGATCTCATTTGCCATCTTTCTCAGATGTTACCTTAAGGTGCAGTGTCATGTTCTGAATTTAGTGCAAACTTTCAATTTGTTGGCGGCCTTAACAATTGATGTTCTCACTACTCTCTCTCTCTCTCTCTCTCTTTTTCGTTTAAACAAACGCTTCGTGTGCCCAATATATGGAAATAAAGCTCAGTTTGTATCCCGCATTGAAACAGGTAAGACGACTTATTTTCACCATTTTTCCTCCTCGTCTTGTACCGTACTTACTTGCTGGTACACTCAGTAAAGCCCTTTAAGCAGGGCCCCGCGAACCTTCAATTTGCGTGGTAATAATTTCGTAAAGTCGCTTACGCGCAAACACTATTCGTTTCGCCGTGATACTGCCAGTTATATCATCGTTTCAGATTATGGCGGACTAGGTCCCAGCCCTATAAGGCTATTATGCGCTTGGTTTGGACTATATATTCAAATCCATGTCCACGTTTCTGGAAAGGAAATCAACATACCTTTTGGACGCCCGGCGTTTCCATAAATATCGCGATTGATTCCCCAAAGACAAGTCTCTTTGGTATAATATCCAAATCGCACCGGCACGAGTCTCTCTCGCTCGGCTTGGTACCTCCCTCAATCCTACTTAAGTCCTAACTAACCAATCACCATACACCGCGATCAGCCCCGCTAACAATCTAACAACTTCCAAAGTTCAACGCCCTCAAGAGCAGCTCTGAACTTCTAATATTTTCCTAACTTCTAACACTTGGTTCTCGACCACACTCATGAACACAACGTCTTCTCTTTGGTCTACGTCTACGCGGTCAGCAGTATTCGGCACTTACACTAATTACTTTGTAATAAACTCTGTTGTTACTTGAAGCAGTGTACTTTACTTTTCACTACACCACGTTCACAGTCTCAACGTTACGTAACACGCATTCCTCAAATGTATATAGATCCCGTTTACGAGATTGTCGCGAATGCGAAAAGATGATTAAGAAATTCATATGAAATAACAGGAAAATCTGTGTGAAAATAACAGGAAAACGGTGTGCCGTTGATTGCAATGATTGAAGGAATTGATTAGGAATAACAAATAGATTTACTATCACACAAGTAAGAAGAATATGAAACACAATAGGAAGACGAAAGGAACAGTGGATCAGGTGACAGTGGAAAAATCCTAGAAGAAATAAAAAACTAACGCATGCTAAAGTGTAGCATGGACCGCCACAGTATCCCCTCCTTCCAGATGACAAATTATCGTTTGGATTGATATTCACCATAAATTGACACACATTAGTTTGTACATAAAATACAACAAAAGTGGAGAATATTGAGAGGCTGAGTCATATCTGTAAGATATAATGTCAGGTGGTTGTGCAAATTATTGACTTCTTTGCATTGATAAATTTGTTCTATTTTGTCGTGCGGTCTCTCGGCACGGTGGTATACTGCGTCTTGGAGTTGCTGGTGGTGTCGGGGAGACTGCGTCGTCTAGATCTAGATCTAGATCTAGATCTAGATAATGTACTGGCAGCTGTGGATATCGGTACCTCCAGAGAAACAAGAGAATCGCGTGTCGAGGCTTCGGAGTCGTTGTCGAAGTCTTATATAGGTGTAGGTATGCTATTGGGTGGACTTAGTGCGCGTGTTTCAATTGTAGATGGAAGTGGAGAGTTTCCTGGCACTTGTTTCGGATTTTGAGAAATGGCTAATGCGGGCGGGTTGGCGATATGTTCGGCTGCATTAGAGGATCTTTCTGGTAGGCCGGACGGATAGGTTTTTAGCATGCACCAGCCTTCAGCTGGTGGAAACATGCACTCGGCAAGACACTGGTCTTGACTAGTCTAGCGCGGGACACACATACGGCCGGATGGACCTCGTCCAACCCGGCACGTAGATCGTGTATCCTTTAGATCCCCCCCGCAAGATCATAATTAAAAAAACGGCATGTTCGGGTTGATAAGTTGTTGAACGGGTACCTCTTTAGCGACGTGATGTGGTTGTAGCGAGGATCTGCGCTCGACGGAATACCTCTTCGCGTGGAAGCGTTCAACCAAGTTGGATCCCACGTTATTATTTATTGTTATTATGTTATTATTATTTGTTGTTTTAAATGTGTATATTGATGTTGCACTGGCAACGCCAGTATCTGGCCGAATGTTTATACTGTTGTTTGAAGTTCGAGGCGAGCAAGGATCCAAAATACCTTGGTTCGATCATCAGTCACCTGCATCAAATCGAAGAATCTTGAAATTGTCTGCGGTTGATGAAATAGCCTTGAATAATTGTCGTAGTGCGGAGGTGATTGCCAGTTGTTGCTTCTCCATTGATGTTGATGTGTGCGTGTTTGTGAGCGTGATGTTTTGTTGATTGAGCGGCACTACCGGTCCACAAAAAAATGTAGTAGTAGTAAAAAATGTATTATTTTCAATTAATCACGTTTAGTTAGATCAAGTTGGGGTCACTAATTATGTGGGGTACGGTGTGTCATTGACAAGTAAGTAAAATATGAAACACAATTGGAAGACTCAGTCCTCGAGGTACAAAAAGATCTCGAGGGTGATTAGAGAAAAAAAAACGATAGTATAAGTGAAAGAGAACACTCGAGTCGGGGAAGATATACCTGCGCTTGAGATGCATGTAAAGAGGGGAAACACGTGTAGGTTTGGAAGATTTTCAGAATTGACATTTGGAGAATAGGCATTGGAAAAATCTTAGAAGAAATATAAAAACTAACGCATGCTAAAGTGTGGCATCGATCGCCACAAATCCAAAAGCATGTTTTGTGTAGATTAGATGTAAATTTAGGAAACCGAAATAATTCTAGGAGGCGTATGCGCAAGGGGCGTATCGATATATAGGACGAAATGAGTGCACCACAAGATAATAGTAGCGAACAAACAAGTAACGGAAAACAGAAGTGCGTACGTGACTTAAGTTGAGACCGTGACTCGGAAGTTGAGAAGCTAAGAAGTCACTAGCTGGTCGTTAGTGAGTTACGAATCAGTCGTCGATACACTGTCCGGTCACGCGCTCTATAACTTTAATCTTTTTTTTTTAATTGCTTACTGTGTAAAGAGACTTAAAGTGTACTTCTCCCAATGCTCCAGAGATGTCAGTCATCGAGTGGTAAGTGCCATTTGTAATTATTCCAGGTAAACACGGTAGCATGCCGGACACGTTTAGTGAAGCCAAGCGAGTCCCCAAGAAACCCCCCACCCCCCTTGCGAGAAAGCACTCACACCACTGAAGTACGTAAAATCTCTCAGCAACACAAGGAAAGGCCAAAACCCGTTGTTACATTTGATGGAGAGCCTAAAAATCCGTAACGTCACAGGATTCTTCTAAAGTTGACCGTTAATCTCTCTTGGAACCTGCTTAGGATGGAAGTCAAGGATGACAATATCTCACGTATGTAACAATATTTATTATTAAAAAAAAGAAAAAAGGAGATTTACAAATATTACAAAATATCGTGGTGAGAGGGGTCACCATTTTTAACAGTAACATATATAATAATTAAAAGATAAAATTGCACTAGAAAAAATATGCGCCATATTATAAAAAATAAATATTTTAGCACATCGTAGATTTCATCATAAAAAACAGTTGAATTCACTTGAAATTCGAAATGTAGTCCCATCCTTTTTAGCAACGTTGTTTCAAGTAAAATGATATGAGTCATTTGTATTTCGTGAAGACGTATCTTGATCCCTGGTATATTCCTTCTACAAATAGTTGATTGTCAGAATTGAAGTATCTTCACTATACCAATATTGTCCTCATATCGAAAAACTAGTCGTATTAATAAAGATGAATCCATTTGCGTATAAAATTCTGCGTTCGGTCATCGGGTTTACACCTTTTTCAAAAATAGGTGGTCTAAAGAGTGCAAGAAAACCTTCCCCAAAAATGCCCGCCATTTTTCTAATTTGTGCTTTTTCAAATAAACAAGTTGTTAGTTTCATCCAGGACAAAACATCACTGCATCGGAAAAAAAAAGATTCTTCAGAAACATGTTTGAATATTCATAAAGAATATGTGGTCCTCTTTAACGAATTATATTTTGTCTTCATTCTTAAGAAGCAGGTGCGGATACATTTCTGTCTCCAATAGCATGTAAGGATCTTCCTCTTCGTTTATGTCCATTTCAGGATGGTAATATGGATCTGCGGGTTGGTTCAATTCTGCGTTAAAACGCGTATCAGAATATTCATATTCGTTTTCTTCTGTATATGAAATTATAGGTGAATATTCGTACATTTCGTCCTCTTGGTAGACGGCGGTTTCGGAAAATGCCTGTGAATCTTCTACCTGGTCCATTTTCACCTCATGGAGCACGTCAGCATCTTCTTCTTTATCGGCTGCTGTTTCGGGAAGTATCTGCGGATCTTCCCGTTGATACATTTCGGCTTCAACAGGAATGTGTAGACCTTCATCTTGGTTTACTTTCTCCTCAACAAATATAGCAGCATCGTCCTCTTGGTTTACTACTGTTTCAGGAAATATCTGTTGATCGTTCTGTTGAAACATATCAAAATATTCCTCTTTGTATTCTTCTGATTCAGAATATTCCGGTTGCTCCATTTGTGCCTCAGGAAGCATGTCATCGTATTCCTCTTCGTTGAGTGTTGTTTCGGAAAGTATTTGTGAAATTACCGGTTCGTTCATTGGCCCCGTATTAAACATATCTAGATTTAGATCACCATCTTTCTCTTGGTTAAGTTCTGTTTCGGAAAATATCTGTGAATTTTCACGTTGATTCATTTCTGCCTCAATAAGCATGTGTGGATCATCATATTCGTTTACATTATTCTCAAGAAACATGTCAGCATCTTCCACTTGGTTGATTTCTACATCGGAAAGTATCTGCGGATCTGCAGATTGGATCAATTCATTCTCACCTTGCATGAGTGGATCTTCATCTATGATTTCGTCCGTGTTCAAAGGTATTTCAGGTCCGTACATTTCAGACTCAAGAAGCATGTTCGGATCCCCATCGTGCATTCCTATATCACCCAAAACCAAGTGCATATTAACCTTTTTCTTTAGCCACTCCTGTTTAGGAATTGGATTCTCTTGTTGTGCTGCGGTTGGTTCCAGGCGTATTATTTGTACAGGATTTGTTCGCCAAGTTTCTTTCTTTATGGACATATTTGAATTTCCTTCATGTTCCGTAGTTTCCTTCACAAGAATATGTGAATTATCTTCCTTGTTTTGACAGATATTCCGTTGTTCCAAACGTTTTTTTAGACTATCCTGTTGGACTGCTGATATTTCTTCTCCGCTCTGTTGAACTTGGCGTTCCCGTAGTTGATATGGAATAACACGTTGGATATAATTATTATATCGGGGATCCTTATAATAGCCCCGGATCCAGACTTGACACGGTATGATTCGCCTATTGAGTGCACGGCATGAATTAGTTACAGGATCCCTATTACGATCTCCGAAATTCTTCAGAAGACTCTCTGGATTTTCTTGGCAAGTTTCCCGTTGCTTCAACTGTTCTTGCTGAGTATTCTCTTTAGTTGAAGTTTCCTCTACTATACTCTGTTGAACTTGGGTTCCCTCTTGACGAATTTGTGGTGTAGACTCAGAAGCACGAGGATTTTGATTAAAATTCTTCGGATCTGTATAGAACGCTAGATCTGATGGTTTCTGTGCCACGTAACGGTTCACCGGAATTACCTAATAACGCGATAAATCAAAAAGAATCGTATAAAATACCCTGTTAAATAAATAAATGAATAAATTGTATGTGTATAAACCGCTCTTACAGTTTCATTTTGTTCCGGGCTCCCTGGACGCAGTATAATACTGCCATATTTAAAGTAATGCCTCTCGCCTGCGGATGTTTTTGCGGGTTTTGTTCAATTTTTAAAACAGTTT
>WSZQ02089160.1:0-14230 GCA_019419845.2 Weissflogia rhopalogaster | reverse complement strand
TGGTATAGACAAGTAGTTGAAGAAATATAAATACTAAATCCAAAGCATGCCAAAATGTGGCGGGAAACGCCACAGAGGTAATAAATATCGCATTTAAGACTGTCCTGCTAAATTAAATACTTGAATCGCTTATTGCCACAGAATCACGACGAATATTTGCATTATCCAGCGGCGGCGTGTATATTTGCGAATGTAGTTAGTAGCATCGTGCCGCCGACGCTCCGAATGTAGGGGTTTTGATTGCAGAATGGTTGGGCTGGCGCGGGCGAGTGTCTGCAGACAAATATCAGTTGTACACAATTGTATATTGACACTGTAACGCCTCGCGTATGTTTGCAGATGTACAGCAGTTTGCCGTGACACTATTAATAATCGCATGCTTCGGCGCGATCGCAGAGAGCAAGAGCACGAGTGGCGTTGGCGGTGGTGGTGGTCTTGGCGGCGGCGGCAGCGAGTCAAGCAGCGAAGCCCAGCGTTGCCCCGGCCCACCCGACAAGGGTCCTTGTAACCGCAACATTTACAAATGGGCTTACGTGCCGGAGAAGAAGCGCTGCGAGATGTTCGTGTGGGGTGGGTGCGCCGGCAACGACAAGAATCGCTTCGACACGGAAATGCAATGCTACAAACGGTGCATCAGTCCGAATGGTAACAACCAAAACCTAGTAATTCCTTCGAAATTTATGACAATCACACTCGTGTCCCTTTCTGTCTCTGTCTCTCTCTCACGGTCGCTCGCTTCCACCATCAATTATAGGCAAGTTGTTAAAGGGCAATCCGGTGCCGTGGAAGGACCGCGGACCACAGCTGACGTTCCAAGAGACCGGCCATCAGAACACGTTCATGTTCGCACAGTCGAACACGTTCATACAGATCGATGGCGACATTATTCAGACGTTTCAATTGCGGTTATGTCGTCAGATCTCCTTCCAGTTTCGCACTCGTCTACCGCATGGTTTGCTTGTCTATCACAACGTGAAGGTGCCGTCGGGCGTCTCACTGCAGCCCTACGCACTCTATATTATCGTGCAGCAGGGTCAGCTCAAGGTGGTGCACGTCTACGGCAAGCACTCGACGGCGTTAACGGTCGGCAGGGGGTTAAACCGAGACGAATGGCATTCTGTCACTGTAAGACAAATTTAATTCCAACTTTACGATCGCACGATTAGACGGACGATTAATTCCCTGATTCGCCGCCATTCGACGTGCGACGGCGACGTGATTACTTACAGGTTCGTATTGATGTGCACTCGGCACGACTGGCTGCAACCGTCGATGACCTCAAAGCTGAGACAGATTTAAAGGGTTTGGACAAGGAGCAGAATTATGGTGTTGCCGCTAATGTTACCTCTGTTATTCTTGTTGGAGGTACCGATTTTCATAAAGAAATGATATTATTGTTGTTGATGTTTTCTTTATACGTTGGCACCACGTTTCTGCTTACGTAGGTCTGTCTTCCGAGGAACGATTGCATGGGGTAAAATACATCATTGAATCGTTTGTGGGATGCATAAAGGATGTAATTCTGAGCACCGGCAAATCTGCATCCGATCTGCTACCAATCAGTCCCCTGATTGCCACAAAGCATGAGAATGTGCAGGAAGGTTGCACGAATAAGTGCAACAGCTATGACAACCTCTGCTTCCTGGGATCACGTTGCATCAATCACTACAACAGTCTGACGTGCGACTGCTTCGGTACGCAGTACGAGGGCGAATATTGCGACATTTACAGTAATTAATTTCTTTACTATGTCGCTTTAATCAAAATCATGCATCTTTGCCCTGCGGGGTGTTTTGTCTTCCTGGTTGTTGCAGCTGCAACAGTGCTCACACTACGCGGCTCATCCTACGTCTCCTACCGCGTCTACGACTGGAAGGATCGCGTGCATTCGGCGATGAACCGTTTCTCGATGCTCTTCAAAACGCAATTCGATGATTCCGCATTATTCTATGCGAGTGGCGGTGATAAAGGTATCGACCACTACATCGGCGCCTCCATCTACAATAATTCGGTGCACATTGAAGTTGACTTTGGTGATGGCCCGACGAGTACGCTTCTCGGCGGCGAAACTGCAAACTTGAGTACGTGGAATAACTTGACAATCTTTCACGAATACGATCAAGTACATTTCATTTTGAACGATGAAAAAGTCACATTGAATTTAACCGCCAACTCCTTACTGTACATCGATCCCGAAATTTACATCGGCGGTGGGCCAGAATTGCAAAAGAAGAAGGGCCTACTATCGAAGAATAATTTCGCCGGATGTATCAAATATGTTTTCTACAATGACATGTCGATAATTTACGAATTGAAAAAGGCCAATCCCAAAGTTCACTACATTGGCATTCTACGGCCGGAATTCATTGAAGACGACGTTCAAATGATGCCCATCACATATCCGTTTACGTCATCGCATATTTGGTGGCCTAATGAATACACGGATTCGCTATCGTTGATATTCGAATTTAAGAGCAGTAGTAATTTAAGTGTGTTGGCATCCAGTGAGGCACAGCAAACCGGCCTCTACTGGGAAGTGCGAGTGGTCAACGACGAAGTACGCTTTGAACTCACCGACTCAATTAGAAACACCACCCATCTGATTAGTGTGAAAAAAACGCGTGGAATTTGGCATACGTTGAGTCTCAAGTACGAGGATGAGGATATCTACTTGTCGGTGGACAACAGATATAAACAGCAGAGTATCGGTGATCTACACTTTTCAATTGGAGACAAAATTAAAATCGGCAGTGGCTCGAGGAACAATGCGGGAGTCGTCGGGTGTATGCGTGATATCGAAGTAAACGGCCAACGACTTGAACCACGTTCGGTTCTTCAGACCGAACGTGTTGTTGGAGAAGTCACATTAGATGACTGTCGTTTCATTGATCCTTGCAAGCGACCCAATACCTGCGAACATGGCGGCAAGTGTTCGGTGAAAGAGGATCGCTTGATCTGCGATTGCACAAACACCGGCTACCGTGGGAAGAATTGCCACTTTGCCAAGTATCGTAAAACTTGCGAGGAGCTCGCTTTGTTAGGTAGGTCTGATCAAAATATCATCTCAAATTTAGGAATTGTAGAATTTATACTATATTCAACTAGAGGATGTTGTTAGAATTCACACTAAAATTTAAGAGTTCAAACTAGTTTGCATTTCAATTGTTGAAATCTTTTTATGTCTAGGTTATACAAAACCCGATGTGTATCTGATTGATATCGACGGCAATGGCCGTTTTCCACCAGCACACGTACGCTGTGAATTTCAAAGCGTTGAAGATTCAACAAAAACCATTGTTGAACATAATCTTCCAAGTCAAATTGACGTGAGGTCACCGTCAGAAAAAGACTTTACCTTCAGCATTAAATACAGAGAATTTACCGCAGATATGCTGCAGGAATTAGTTTCGCATTCCCTCAACTGTAGCCAATACATAAGATACGATTGTCTCAAAGCACCATTGGAATTACATTCAGCGACATGGTTTATTAGTTCGGCGAATCAAACTGTTGATTTTATCGGCGATGTTAAGAGGTTCGTGGTTATCATCCACCCATCAATTGCAGCAGATTGTTCTCTAATTAATAGTTTTCTGCATTTGGCAGAGGTACTTGCCCTTGTTCGGTAAATCAGCGATGCGAAAATCCATCACAGTGGTGTAACTGCGATGACGTCGAGGATAACAAATGGAATTCCGATGACGGTTATTATACGCTGGGTAACAGTCTCGGTATTACCGAGATGGTTTTTCTTCAGCAAACAAATCTACCTGACGATGCTCTCGGTCGTATTACACTTGGACCATTAGAGTGTGTTGAAACAAGTAAGTTATCCGGTAATTGGGTAATCAGAAAAACGTCAATTTGATAAAAACTTATAGATACTCAACGTTATGTCGTTACATTTACAACAAGTCAATCATACATCGAAGTCCCAGGATGGCGTAAGGGCGATCTGGCGTTTTCCTTTCGTACCACTGGCAAGAAGGCGATTTTATTGTACCAGCCACCAATCCGTCCAAATTATCCCAGCTTTATGGTCGCATTGACAAGCGGTAATATCACAGTTCCCACCAGAAGCACCCACCCCCTCAGCCCCTATACTCTGACCAACTGTGAGATTTACGGCCTTTACTACTTTCAGATTTTCAGTTGACTTTTAACTTTACATTGAACACGGGCGTATCGAAGGAAATAGTTATCATTTCGGGACGGAAACTGAACGGCGGGGAGTGGCATAAACTTTGGATCGATTACAATAAATACCATGTACGTGTGATGATTAATGAGGATTATCGCATGGTGGACTTGAAGCCTGAAGAGGAATTCGGGCCATTCGAAGGTTCCATGTTCATCGGTGGTGCGCCGTAAGTACGAAATACAATGTGTATGCGAATAAGTTGAAGATAAAAAGAAAGCATTATCTCCTACGTTCTTAGTGACTTTCTGCATCCAAAATCGTCGATATCACAGGGTTTGATCGGTTGCTTCCGTGGCCTGGTTGTAAACGAGGAAATCCTTGACATTTACGCGTACATGAGCGTGCATTTGAGTGAGATTATTAAAGATTGCAAGCCCTCGTGCGTGCCAAATCCATGCAAAAATGGCGCACAATGCAAGGAGTTATGGAGCACGTTCCAATGCATTTGTCCGAATCGTTGGGCGTACAAAGGCACTTACTGTGAAACGAGTATGACGCGAAAATAAAAATATTCCATATTCTGCATACTAATCAAGCATTCATTATTCGTATTCGTCTTCTTTTCCAGACGTTAACACGAATGCCATCACATTTATACATCCCGAATCATTTCTGCGACAAAACTATCTTGGCGCCGATGTGTCAGATCCAAAGTTTGCTTTACGCGAAATCTTCGAGGACTTGCTGCTTATCAATCTGCGAACGTACGACGAAACTTCGCTAATTCTCTATGCGAATGACCATTTGAACAATTTCGTTCAGCTGTATCTGGAGAATGGCACTCAAGTCGTATACATGTTCAACTATGGCAATGAAATTAAGAATTTAACTGTCGAGTACGCGGAGTTGAATACGAGTACTTCGGTGCAGATCGCCATCGAACGCAACGAGTTTAATGTCACACTACATGTGAACGATAAAAATGCGACGCTAAACGTCGGCGTCCTACTGCACACCGAGTACTCGAATAAGCCGTGGATCAATCCCGAGAAAGGTAGGTAGGTGAGATTTACCATCGGATTTCTATGGCTAACGGATTTCTCGCAAACATTCCCAGAGGTTTTGGCCCCACAGCGACCGCCTGCCCCACCAACGCAATACTTTCAACTGAATCTCGGCGGTTACGACCCCACAACCCTTCTGCGCGTTTCGAATACTCTGCCGAATCTTCCCGGCTACATCGGCTGCCTACGCGGCTTGCTGATTGGCCAAACTCTCATCGATCTGCCATCGAAGGTGAAGGAGACGGACATGACCATCGGTGTCATAAAAGATTGTGACATGAAATGCGATGCAGTGCCATGCAAAAATGAAGGCATTTGTATCGAGGATTTTCGCAAGCAGGAGCATCGATGCGATTGCGAACATACGAGCTACTACGGCGATTTTTGTTCAGATGAGAAGGGAGCGGACTTTAGTGGCGAGTCGAATCTCTGGCGGGATTACTATCTCAATGACACTGTCGAGACGGTCAAAGTACAACTTGCTTTCTCAAGTATGGATAATCGACAAAAGAACACCGTCTTGCTGCTATTGCATACAGAGAATTTGTAAGTAAACTACAAGTGAAAAAAGTATTATCCATATTGCCACATATTCTAAGCAACCGATTTTAAATCAAATTCTTGGTGGTGGTGATTTTTGTTGCATACTTTCGGTATACAAATGTATATTCTGCGGATACTCACTATCTTTGCACAATAGCGTAGAATCTGAAATATTTCAATAATATGCACGCACTCAATTGCAGTAACAAAATGTATTTATTAGCCGTAGTTATTATCTCCTAGTCGGATTAACTCCGGAAGGACATCTAATATTTCAAGAAGATCGCGAAAGTGCCGTATACGGTGCTGTGGTAAGCAAGAAAAGTTTTATTAACGGCGCCAGACACTCGGTGTACTACAAACGCGAATCGAACGAATCGGAACTGCTTGTTGATCGGGAAGTTATTCCGATGGTGCAAATTCCGGCGCAGACCTTCAATCCTCTGCCGGAGAAGGGAGCAAATGAGGTGCAAATCGGCGGACATAATACGCCAGACCCACGATTTGCGATCTACAAGGGATATGGCGGGTGCCTATCAAGTAATTACGCCAAAATCTTCTTATATATTCTTCCTTTTTGCTCTACGTTTAACGATGTTCTTTCACATTATAGACATATTTATTGAAATAAATAATAATGTAATGAAACCACTGGAAGAGTACATGTTGTTTACAAAAGCAGGCGCCGAAAAAGTGAACGTCTCCAATCCACATGGCGTAAGAAGTGCCCAATGCAGTGCACATTTTGATGTTATGCATAAAATACCCGCTGGACCGACCAATTTAAACATAAGCCAGGTAAACGTGTTTGAATTCAAACGATCGATGATCAATTTGGTATTGTAATAAGTAATACTACAGGGAAAAGACAAAACTTGGGTGGAAGATGCGCCACAACGTGTCCTCTACAAATCACATTATTCCACAACTGAAGTGGAGGAGCAAAATCATACGGAAGTAGCAGTTATTGTTCTGGCAACAATGTTTGTGCTTGTGATCATTTGTTCGTACTATGAGGTATGGCGCAATAATAAGCAATACAAGCGACGTAAAGAACTGGAAACTGATGCGAGTATATTCTGGTCAAAGGAGCAAGCCCTAAAGTTGCAAGAACCAGCAAGTTTAAATATAGAAGTGAGTTGCATTCTTCTTCCCTCGACTAACTGGTATAGAACCTAATTTATTTTAATTTTATCCATGCAGACAAATGACCAAACAGTAAAACCCCTAATGAACGGAAAGCAATTATCTATTAAATTAAATAATGCTAACAATGGCCGCCCAGTTAGTTTGAAAGATTTACATCCATCGTCGACACCGGAGAAGGAGAAACCGGAAACCCCAACGACACCGGGTACCCGTAATGGTAAAGACAAACGAATCCGTTTTGGCGACAGCTCTTCTGATAACACGGAATTGGAAGCTGTGGAGTTGAAAGAACTCCTTGCAGTCACCGAAGAGGAGGAAGATGAAGTTGAAATGAATCTATCCAATGAGGAAACTGAGGAAAAACAACCAGTAAGTGCATGCCAGTGTCACTTAAACGGACTCACAAGAATGGTAAAACTGGGTAGCATCAGCGAAGTAACACTATCAAACATGTCTGACGCAAGTGTAGAATCATTGCATGCGACTTAATACTAAATGGTGTAAAACCGGTTTGCCGTAAATGTGTACACATACATCATAAATGTATGTACAGAACTTCGAACATAATCAGCTATTAATTCATAAGAGAATGACGGAGCATGTATTTGCACGAGGGTACCTAATATCTACTGTATTGTTCGTTGGTTATAACCACGTGTGGGTTTACTAAATATTACTATAGATACCATTTAGACGGTCGCCGCCATCGTCACGCCTACGCGCGAAGCATCCACGTGCTCATAAACGCAACGCCGCCGCTGCTGCCACCAGCTTACGGCCAGCTCCAACGTTCATCATCGAGGAAAACGGCGAGCCGGAGGAATCATTCGACTAACCAAAATAATAAATTTGTCTCTAATTCGATGTAAATGGAGGGTGGTATAAGGGGATGATAACTAGTATAACAAATTAAACCACAAGTACCGCTAACAATCACTCTGCGAGTTAGTATATTTTAAGCTCGTTTATTCTTTTTGTGCTATTAGGTTTTCACAAAAATCTTTGCGAGACAACCATCTACTCGAACCGAAACAGGTAAACAAAATAGAATTATAAGAATGTCAATTCAGAGTGGATTAGGCACTGACATTAAAGCTTCCAAACAACAAAAAGAGAAAAAGAAAAAAAAAGAAATTGAAACAATGTGTATCAGTTGTCCTCCCAACTACTGTTACGATCCTCTTGACTTACGTGACTACCAGATGTTTTCTTTTTGACAAACAGTGATGGATAAATTTAAACGTGGCAAACTTCATCCAACTTTCTTAAATCCACAGCAACGCCGATATGGAAATCCCCTAAGTTACCTAGGCGGACCGATACTGCCAGATAAACCCCGTTCGAGTTTGGAAAGTATACTATCGGTTGATTGAGCAGATTGGGATTGTAATTGCGTACAATTACTTTAACAACAGTAAAGGGTAAACGAATATTTGAAAAATCTTTAATTCTATTTCAAAAGTAACAAATGTTACACTGTCTTAAAGTAAATAATGGTACTCATGGAGAAATGTTAAGTTCTTCAAAAATTGAGTCTTGAATTAGCTTGCTATTCGATTAATTGCGATTAGTATGATTTCTACACTTTGACTGTATATTGTAGTAATTTTGAAGTAATATTTCTTTTAAAAATACTACAAAGATAATTTAATCACTAGATACAAGTTTACAAATCATAGAAATGCAATTTATTCGGCATGCACTGTATATCTGACCATAATTTACTCGATTGTTTCATAGTCTAGATTGATAACTTATTACTACTATTATTACATATGGTTAGCTCCACTAGGTGTAATTACATATATAAAAAATAATGTCTGAGGAAATAGCAATGGTTGAAATACGTCTTCTTCGACATTGTCAACAAGAGATTGTTTGTAAAAACTTTGTAATAAACATGAGTAAAATTCAACTCCTAGTTTTTTGTTGTGTTACTCTGAATCTAGTACACACTTTCATTGTGAATATTTTTAGACATAGATTACGGTGGAGAAGAGAAAAAAAATCATCAATAATATACGAGACATTAACAGACTAATTATCTAACAATCAGTGTCTGAATATCAGTAAGCAATATTTAAAAACAATTTTGCGGCTTTTCCTTCAGCTCTACCCGAAGAATGTGCGACGATAATGTAAATGGAATTGATTCGATGAAATTGTGTGAAACTTTACCGTCATATGTTGTTGCTTGATTTGTGGCGACTAATGTCTTGGAATTATATATGATGCCATGTCTAAGCAATTAATGTCACTTATACTTCGAGTATGGCTGGCTATGTCACGGTGTTGTCCCCGTGTCTTTTTTGACCTCATCGACGGATGCAGGCTTTAACGAATCTTCCTTCTCATCACCTGTGATAACAAAATTAGTGTTAGTATTCATTGTATTAATTTCATTGATTCATAAAATTGTACATGGAAAAGAAAGAGGAAATGAAATCACCTTTATCTGTTTTCGTGTCATCCTTCTTGTCCTCAGTTGTTCCACCCTCTTTAGTTTCTCCCTTGTCCAACCGCGGTCGCTTCCTGCCCTTGTAACTCCTATTATCTCTTCGGCCACCTTCACCCTCATCTTCACTATCCGAAAACTCATTCTCCGGTACAATGCGCTTATCCAAGTCCTTTTGCGGTAAACGTTCATCCTTGTCAACCTTATCCTCAGCATCCGAGTCCTCATTAATCGCATCCTCCGGAATCGCCTGCACCTGGACGCCAGGCGCGTGCGGCAACATTCGCAGATTCTCAAAAAGTCGCGTCTTGATTTTCTCCAGGTATTCGTTGGTATTCTGGTTGGCCATGTTACTGGGACTTATGTGCAGCTTGAAATCGGGTCCAAAGTACTCGAAATAATCGTTGTAGGGCAACTCATTGGCGATCTCAACACCGAGCGCCACCGATGTCTCGTACGTCCACGCTCTGGACACATTCCGAATGGTATACCCGCCCCCACCAACCATCATGAATGGCAGGCCATACTTCTTGACAAACTCAACGCATTTGCCATGACCGCGGACGGTCAGATTGAAACAACCGAGACGATCGCCTGTCAGCGAATCGGCGCCGCACTGCAGGACAACGGCACTCGGCTGGAACGTTTCCATCACTTTACTGATGATTGGCACAAATATACTCTCGTACGACTCGTCGTCCATGCCATCACGTAATGGTATATTCACCGCGTAGTATTTACCTTTGCCAGCGCCAATATCGCGCAAATCACCTGTGCCCGGGAAGTACTCGCCGTATTTGTGAAACGACACTGTCATCACACGATCTGTCGTATAGAAAGCCTCCTCGACGCCATCGCCATGATGCACGTCAATATCAATGTACAACACTCTTTGGTGATATTTCAATAGTTCCAAAATACCCAAAACAATATCATTCACGTAGCAAAAACCAGATGCTTCAGACTTTTTCGCGTGATGTAATCCACCGCCCCAGTTGATGCAAATCTCGGATGCTTGCTTGTTCAGTTTGACGGCAGCAGCGACAGAACCACCCGCCGAAAGTTGACAAAACTCGTACAACCCATCGAACACGGGACAATCTTCGCCTACATTGAATCGTTGCATTTGTTTATTGTACTCGGACATGTTATCTGGTCGAATTGATCGCAAAAAACGGATGTAATCATCTGAGTGGAATTTTGTCATCTCGTCCGCGGTTGCTTTATGAGGACGCTAGTGATTAACAGTATTTTTGTTTATAATTATTATTTTTGTCTTAATTAAGATGGGAATGAATGAAAAAAAGTAAAAGAAAAACTTACATAAATTTCCATTTTCCTATACAGGCCATAATTGAGCAGTAAATTGTGTGTCATGCGTATGCGGTGTGGTTTCATCGGATGTCCCTGTCCATAGTAATAATTACCAATATCGCCTAAAACACACGATGGCGTACATGTGATAAGAAATCTCGAATTTCAAAACGTATATCGAGATTCACTACTGCCGACTACAGCGCACTAATTCCGGGCACCGTAGAAAGTGGCATCGCACTTTCATCATCAGCCAATCATCGCACGACTTGACGACGGTGCCCCGAACATTACATCGAGTCTGCCTTGCTCATCTCGACTTATAGATACGAAAATCGTATATCACCGTACAAACGAACGCGGGTCATATAATTGTATGTCCGTTCACCCGGCAATAAAACGGAGTCAACCTATGTGACTTGCAGGCAATGATTTTCCGTAAATAAATTAGTAGCTTCAACTGAAACTCGGATCCATTGAATGAAAGAAAGTTAAATGCGTGCCGCGAGACGAACGCACGTTCCGATGGGGGTTAGAATATTTGCAAAAGAGATGTAATAAAAATTACTTACTGTCGTAGTAATAGCATACGCGCTTTTTACTATGGGGTTGTGTTGCCTGCATTTTGTACGGTGATCACTGTCTGGGTAGACGTACGTTTGCCGGCAAATGAAACAAATTATACAGTTCCGAACACTGCTTACAAGACGACCACTGACGACACACACACGCACTGACTAAACAAGTCAACAAACGCGCTGTATTACATTACAATTTCTCACACCAGAGGCGCGTGAGTTCTCAAAGGTTTCCTCGTTCATCAATTGCGCATGCGCCACTCTAATGTAAATACCTTTATATGCAGCTTGCGTTGTATTTTCTACTTTAATTGTAAGATTCAAACAATATGACGAATGATGTTTGGGTTGCCTACGGTGCTTGCTGCACAAACAGTTATGGGATACATACATGCATTGTCGACGAATCGATGAGAACTATCTGGATATTCGATTTATTCGTTCACAGTTCGAATTAACAAGTGATATATTATTTTAAAAACAATTGTACTATGAACAATTTTCCACTTTTTTCATTACGTCAAAAATTAATTTATCAAGTTTTCAAATCTTACATGTGACTTCAGTTTTTTTTTTCTGTCCAACTTTTCAATGCGTGCGTCAATTGTAAGCTATGAAATTAAATCGTTGTTGGCTGTGAAACTATGAATACGTCTTCAATTAATGCACACGCATCTCACGCACTTACTCACTATTTACAATACAAAGTGACAAATCAATTAGCCATGATTCCACAATAACGCCAATCGATCAAACATTGTTCTCTGTTGGTCATTAAATATAATAAAGAATAGAATATAGAAATAGGTAATACAATGTAGTTTTATGTATACATCATTTCAGCCATTGAGCTCATCTTTTTTGGAATATGTACAAATGTCTCAAAGTAGCTGGCTAATTCATCGATGGTAACATCACACGGAGGCGACATGCGTGCCTGGTGTGAGCATGTTGCGTTCACGTTAGCATTATCACTCTTATCCGACTGCTTTAGATTTGATGCACTTTTCACCGTTCTCACTGACTTGAAACTGGGCAAGGAATAGTCCTGTACGCCATCGTTGGCATTCGCCAAACTCAGCTGCTGGCACCCATCGATGATCGAACGAAAATCAGTCTCCTGTCCAATATCAACAGAGCAATCACCAAATAATCTCTCTGCGTTTGTTTTCAGTTGCTGTTGCTGCTGCTGTGCCTGGGGACTTGTTTGCTGCTTGCTTTTCAAGGCATTACATTTCGTGCATTTACTAAACAATTTCAGCACTGGTTCCTTAAGTATTTTCTTACTGCTGGTGCGTTTGAACGTCGTTGTGTTCTTCACACGATTAAAGTGATGTTTGCATGTGCAGCCCACGGTTGCGACTGCTACACCTGCTGGTGTGGTGAAGATATTGATGCTAGAGAGCGATTTGGAGCGCTTACGGCGCATAAACGGATTTCTGACAGCTCCACCACAAGCGGCGACGGTGGTGGTAGTGATCGTGGCGGCGTCAGCATGCAAGCTTTTTCGGCTACTGGCGGCGGCACTTTCGTCGAGCTCGAGCTTTTCGAAAGCTTGCTGCACTATGACTGGTTCCTCGGACATGTTGTTGACAGTGGGTTTGCTAAATGACAGGAGAATGTGATGGCGTAAAGGTGCAAGATAATATCGCAATGGTGAATTGGGTCAAGGCAGTGATTGGCAGGCGTACGCAATATTCGCACGATGCTATCTCTAACAGTGTGTGAATGTATGTGTGCTGTGAGATCACTTACATGCGGGCAATGATGACCAGGGCATATTCCGACGACAGTTGGTGGCGGCCGTGTGCGCTTGTATTTTGTCAAATAGATAATCTCTCAATTCGTTATAACGTTTTTCAGTACAAATATTTTACCAACGACAACGTTCGGCAGTTGTACGCACAAAATGACAATGTTTACTGATGTTTACTTTCCGTCGGACGGGCGACTGCACAGTTACGCGTTGCAAGTAGAAAACACAAATACTGATGACTAATAAATGAAGACGCAACGTACGCATATTCAACGTATGCGCATGCGCACACTAGAAATTTCTGGAATAGCAACACATTTGCCCACCAGCTACTTGCCCTACAGTTCGTTTGTACTATGCCGCGAGTACTACTAAAATTTTGTTGCGATTGCTAT
This sequence comes from Weissflogia rhopalogaster, assembly GCA_019419845.2. Taxonomy (NCBI): domain Eukaryota; kingdom Metazoa; phylum Arthropoda; class Insecta; order Coleoptera; family Staphylinidae; genus Weissflogia; species Weissflogia rhopalogaster. The sequence continues at coordinate 835 of WSZQ02089160.1, read as the reverse complement.
CTTTTGATTATACTTATTCAACATTATTTACAAACATTAATTTCTCTATGACCGTAATTATGCAACACACAATACAACGCATACGAACACGTACATCGCTGTCGATTTGTTTACGAACTAAATTGTAACTTATGTTATAGATGGCCTTTGGTGATCTCGGGGCGACTCAATAATTTACGCGATTGTTAGTTTTACAAAATATATATTAATCAAAAAGATAACAACTAAAGTGAGGCTAGGATGCGACGCGGCTGCTCTAGCCAATCTATAATCTATGACTCGAGCGTCTGTCCTAATTCTCTTTGATGGCTGTAACGACCATAGATTATATAGATATACATGTGCAATTTGCTCCAAGGATGGCGCTGCGGGAAATAACCCCGAGCATGTTGATCGCAGCCACGTTTGATGTTTGTAACTATGTTTGTACTTTTCATACTCGCTGAGGTCAGAAAGTCACAGACAGGCTGCTTCCATTTGCGGTGAATGCCACTAAGCATAAACATCATGGCGTGGTCTGCAAATTCCAAGGGCGGTGGTGTGCCTAAATATAAATATGGCAGTATGGGATTGTGGGATGCGTGTGTGAGAGCAGTGCTGCTGTATGGTGTGGAAGCATGGGGTCTGAGTGAATGGGAAGTTGTGGAGAAGGAACAGGCGTGGTTCTTGAAGGACCCATTTGGACTGCAGCGATCTACGCCGGTGTATATAGTACTGCAGGAAGCAGTACAGTCAAGGGCCTTGGCTGATTTTTGACAAAAAAAGATAAAGTATTTCCGATTAAGCTAAGAATGGTATTAAATGAAAGAGGACATCATTCTCTATGAGTACACCT
>WSZQ02089149.1:0-14232 GCA_019419845.2 Weissflogia rhopalogaster | reverse complement strand
TTTCTGAGATATACGTCGCCAAAAATTGTTACACTTTTTAACAACGTGTATCATCTCTCAGCTCGCATTCACCAACTTAATCCCCAAGTAAGCGGGAGTATAGAAGTTTTACTTCAAAAAGTCAAAGACTAAAGTCAAACTCCTATCAAATAAAATCGGTAAACCTATAAACACTATAACTTAAACTACAACCAAAACGGCTGTTTTTCTTATCAACATCAATATTTATACGAAAATATATTTATGACAGTCATTATAATATAAAATATGCTCTTGCATAGTCATGTATGTACAAGCTAGAGGTTGTAAATAATTTTACCACTTTTAAATATTTTCTTTCGTTTCATGATATTAAACTTTGGAATTTTTTTGACATTTACAAAGAGTAACCTAACCATAAATATAGTATATTTCAATATAAGTGAGAAAACATCTTTTCTACCCATTATCCCCATTAAAACGTGTTTAGTTGTAGTTATAAATACCTCTAGAATTAATAAATAAGCCTTTCGGAGAGTATGCATTTATTTATGAGCTATTATGAGCTTTTCCCGCGTCTACCCAAACAAACTCTCGCAGGATGCAATTTATGCATACGAAAAGTTGGTGTGTCATTGCAAGTCACAGGTTTCTAGTTTCGTTTGCGGGCATTATACAGAAAATTATTTCGGTGCTAACTCACACGACTTTTCCGACGACCTCTTCCTCGAGACGAGAAGAAGTTAAACTTAGGTAGGCAGTGGCAGTGGCAGTGTTACCTTACTCATAGGGAGAATGGGGAACTGAGAGAGCTTATTAAGAGAGCTTGCACATGAATATGAGTATGAGCCGTGGATATATTGTGTAATAATTTTCGGGGATACATTCGGCGCAATGCATGGGAAGGGAGGACTCTTGGCGATGACAGGGAAGGTAGGTAGGTCGTATAGAAAGGATGGTATGGGATAATGCAGTGACTTTTCGGTTGGCTTGGTAAAGGCTGAGGAAAGGAAAACGGCAAAGTTATGTGAAGGATATGAGTGCATATGATGTGTGGATTTTCTCATAAAGTTAGTTTACATGCTTATTCGATTTTCATAAATATGAATTTCATGTTCATAATTTGGTTAATATGTTCTTTTTGTTGTTTGATTTTCAGCGAATAAATATCAACATCCGCATCAACAAAATCTTAATCAATCCCAATTACGTAAACATCCGCTGGAGTCCATCCTCATCGAGACAGTAACGTCCAGAATGCCGAGGTGTCAAAAACGAGGAGATCGTAACGCACGTGGTCCACTGTGATGAACAAAGAAATAGTCGTGTTAGCATTTCCACCTTCTGGGTATATGTATATTCGACAATTCAACTGCAGCCCATTTTCAGCAGCGAGTCGCCGCCTTCATCAGCGAGATTTCGCCACCGAAGTCAGCAACAAGTCCGACAGCAGCGAGTCCATCTTCACCATCGAGTCTATCATCTGCGAGCCTGATATCAGCTGCGGCCACAAGAGAGTCCGTCGTCACTGAGAGTCCTTATCGAGTCCCTCACAGGCAGTCTCACCTACGAGCCCGACACAGCAGCTGCCACCGAGTCCTTCACAGGCTCTCTTCATCAGCAAGTCCCACATCAACCACAACCTGCCCCGGCGACCAACGCCAGTCGAGCGCCTCTACCTGCTGCCTCCGTAAATCTTCACGTTATTTCTATATTTTATACCTTCTATTGTGGTACTACAATAATCCCACAGACTACAATGGTCATTAACGCTAATCAATTATTTTTTAATATACTTAGTATTGGAGGCTAATTCTATTGATAAGAATAATTCACTTTACTCCAACGAGAATCGAACTCGGGACCTTGTTAGTAGTCACTGCACCATTTGGCTGGTCAATATACTATTATTATTTAGTAATTTACTTATCACTTTAATATTAGGAGCATTCTTTATATAGTGAAGTAAGCAGTTACAATTACATAAACTGTTATCAAACCAAGATTAACCATAACAATATAGTTAAACTTGACAATAATAGATGATATTGGAAGTATATTTGCCTCAGAAAAAAATTTAGAAAATACGAGTTGTTTAAAGATTATTAGCCATTCGTTTGGATCGCGCTGGATCGCATAGGATTGCAGCGGATTGCATCCCGCAATAAAACATAAACTATACTTATCGGAGGTGCAGCGCAGCAGTCGGTCTCATGTGCGCCTGCTGCGGGGCCGAAAATGCAAAACTTGAAAAGGGCAAAACGAGGAAAAAGAACGAAGGGCGTCAGTGGTAACAGCGGCAGCAGCTTGGAGTGGCCGGTGTCGCGTAGATTATTTAAGCGCGTAATATAGAAGGTATTAAGCGTCCGGCGAGCGCACGATGGGAATTACGGCGAGGGTTTAAATCGCCCGCCCCGCCCGCCAGCGCCGCGCTGCCGACGCCGCGCAAACGTTTAATATAAACGCTTTATTCACGACGAGTTTCGCGCGATTAAACAAAGCTTAATGCCTAAAGAGCTTAGCGCTCGGCCCCTCGGACCAACATCAGCACCCGCAGCCGGGCATCAACTGTCCGATGTGGTCTCCTCTGCTGTCTTCCTACGTCGATGCGGCCCGCTATCTGCATCCCCAAAAACATATGAGCCTTTGGTGCCTTTCACAAACTGGGATCTATACCACCGAGTGATACCACCTAGGGATAAATATGTTTGAAATAGTGAAAGTGAGATATTGACCCTCGTTGAGCGAAATTGATGACTTTGACCTGGGATTATATTATTTCTGCATTTAAGGGTTTATGTTGTACGGGTGTTGAATTTGTCGAGGTTGTGATGCTGCGCGCAGAGTGAGTGGTATGAAACGCAGCCGAAGGAAGGTTGGGTGACGCCGACGTCGGTAGGTCGCATGTGTGTGAGCGCCATTCGTCGATTACGGAAGGCCGTCGCGGCGCCTCCGCCAGCTGGGACTAATTACTAACTTAAGCTGGTGCTGCTCCCCGGGGTTGTGGCGGTGTGCAGCTAAACGAGACGTACGGAGAATGGGGAACGGCAGGAGAGGAGGCCCTATGCTGTCGTTCGTCTCTGATGCTTTTAATATTTTGGGGAAATTCTGTTATAATATTCATATATACATTCCTAGGTTTAATTTTCATTATCCGAAAATACAAATTCTACACTAACAAAAAATAAATGTAACTAAATTGATATTGATATAAGGTGTTTTATTTTGAAGTTTTGTAAACAATAAATTTTTATTTATTTATTTAAGAAAAAAAAGTTCCTCCGGTGAGCTTCGATTGGTATCAATCAGAGGTTCAGATATTTCTGTTTCATCACAAGCGAGTCTATTGTCACCAGTTAAGTCCGTTTTCAGCAGCCAGTCCTACATTAGCGAGTCTGTCTTCAGCTGCAAGTCCGCCGTCATCAGCGAGTCCGTCTTCATCTCCTTAATCTCTTTTATTGCGGCACAACAACCCCACATTTTATTTTTGATTTTCTTACAGTTTGCAACCTTAAAAATGTAAGATGCAAGTTTTAAATAAAAATTCGAATAAATGATATATTTATAACCCAAAGGGTTTCTAATTGTTAGAATTGATTTATGTATCAACGAGTTTTCACACGCGTTTTTCTCAAAACCATGTTTCTCAAGTTGGTAACCTAATTTTCTCGAAAACCACGGAACTGGTGAGCATGCAATTAATTATGGTGATTGTATATACAATTATCTAATCTATGTCACAAGAATTTTTTACTTCGATTGTTAGTTTCTGATTTTACGACCTAATAAGAACGAATTTTACCATGAAAATCGTTTTGTTAAGTTCAAACGCTCGCCATTCGGTCAAAAATCGATATTTTTTAAATCTGATAGGACAAAGACTAGATTATAGTATCTGTTTTAATAATCTTTTTGTTTATTTGGTATCAGATCATTTTTGACGAGGCGCCAGACTAGTTTGGTCGATTTTTCAACAGCACCTGGACGGCAGTACTTCGTCAATAAAAAAATAACAATGAAACATTTTTTTGTTTCCGTTTACCGAGTATCGACTACTATGATCATTAGCTCTATTCAATTCTTTTTCAATGTAATTAGTCATATTAGAGGCTACTACTATTGATAAGAAGAAGAATTCACTTTACTATGCATCCCCACCGAGAATCGAACCCAGGACTTCGTGATCAGTAGCAATAGACCAGATCAATGCGCCACTTGGCTAGACAATGTAACAATTATTGTAATATTCTCAAAAGCATATAATATGGGCTAAAAAGGAAACACCAGATCCGATATTCCAAATAATTCCTTAAAAAATGGTAGCGCTTTAGCTTATCACGCAGCCGAACAGGGTTCGAGTCACTGGCACAGATTATTTACAATTATAACACACAAAAATTCACATTAACCTTCACCTATAAAAACCACCCTATAAAAAATCAACCTCTCCTCAAATCAACAATCGCAAATACGCGCAAGCCACAACACTCAACACACATGAAAAATGTTAAATCATTGAGATATCATCTACAAGAAGAATGCACATATGCACAAATCAACACAAGGAGAACTTGGATAGACACTAAGGATACTCTTTTCCTCACTTCTAACTTTTCCTTACTTATTTTTCTCTCAGTAAGAAGATGCTTCATTATTATTCAGCAAAACAGAAAATAAAATAATCTAACCAATCTTTTTTTTTTTTTGATTTGCCAAAAAATAATGTTACAATAGAAACAGAAAAAAACATTCCCCCGGTACGCTTCGATCGTGTCTCTTCAATCATATGAACAAATTTTAATAGAATTTTAAAATTTAATATATGCAAACAGAAAATAAACGTTTTATCACACAAGAGGCGGTAAAATAAGCAACGCCCTTGTTTCGCTCATTATCTAATCCGATATTACTCTCGCGTCTCATTTTCCATCACAACCCTTTCCCTGTTTGTCGAGTTTGGGGGTGGAATGGCACGCGTAACTCCCCTAGGACGTGCAAATGCCGTACCACTTGCTATCTATAATGGTGTAATGGCATAATGGTATTCTAAACCTAAACCCAAACCTATCCCATTTACTCGGCGTCGGCGGCGACTGGGGAAGGCGCAGTTGCTCACTTACCGCCTTGCCGCCTGTGTTAGTATTTATTCATCTATTTGGGCTGTAGTCGCAGCAGCGAGTGCAACTAAACACGTATCCATCAAAACGCTTTCGGCGTCAATTTAATCGACAAACATGGCGCGCACCACAACGCAGCGGAGGGCGGCGAATGGACGACGCGCAATGGGGACTTAATTGTAATCCACCCCTTCATGCATGCAACTCATATTATTTGCATATGCGCTCATACCGTGCATGTCTGGCGCACGGAATTCTCTTATTGTGTGATTGCTGTATGTGTTGCAGCTTGCCGCTCTATTTTCGGGGGTGGCTGGTGCGAAGTTAGAATGCCGGGTGCAAATGGAGCATTCCCTAAACGCGAAATTATTCAAATTTGGTTGATTTACATTTACTTGTGTTTTAAAATATTTGGTTTCCAGTAAGTTAATGATAAAAACCTGAGAGGATAAAATTCGAAAGAACATTGTTTAATAGAGAAACTTTCAAGTTGAAATAAAGAATATGAGAAAAAGGAACTTTTAAATGGGATAATTTTGTCTCGCTGCTAAAGGGCTTGCTTCTAACATTTAATCGGTCTAGTTGTGACGTTTTTAATAATTTAAAACCATTCGTTACATTTACATGATAAAAATATACATACAATTTTAAAATAAGCAAAGCATTTCTCAATTTAATAATTACAACTTGAATTACTGTATTGTAAGATGTAGTCACATGTGTCAAGCGCCCCGGCACGTGGTTTTAATTCAAAAACTGTTCATATGTATCTGTGGCGGGCAATTATAGCCGCACAAAGCCGAGTAAACAATGTTTACTCGTCTTTATATATTTTATATGGAATAAAAAAGTTAATATATATATTTTAATGGCTATCAACCCTAAGGTTTTCCCGCCGTCTTTGTACATATATATTTGTATGTTTACAATTTGTGTTGATTTTGTTGTGTAGTAGTTTGTTGTTGAGTGTTGAATGTTTAGGGAAGAATGTTGGGTGTTGAATGTTTTAGTGTTGTCAGTGTTGGTGGTAAGTTGTGGGTGAATAATATTCACCCGGTAGATTGCCCACCTCGGGAAATCGAACCCCGTACTTCTGCGTGGTAAGTGGAGAGGTTACCACTAGGTTGCCCAGTTGGGCAATATATGGAATATTTAACTGTTGATGGCCATTTTACAATAATTTTCAATATTAATTTTATTTATTTCCCCCTTAAGTTTATTTTTCTTCACATTGGAAGTCTTTTTCATGTATTTCATAAAATGCATGCGTTATCTAGCTAATATTGTACTAATCGGTAGTAATCGGTAAAAGGTATATTAATGCGAACATTGGCTAGTAGATGGCGCAACCATCGATTCTGTTATTAATCGAAATCGATTAAAATCGAATACTACGCCTGATTGTTCCTTCGATTATTAATCGGAGATCGCGGTTAATCGATTTCACCAATAATTGATGACTGGAGAAAAATTGACATCCCTAGTAAACATCAAAATCCGCATCAAGAAATCTTAATCAACACCCACGACATTGTCTTCTGCAGCCAGCCGTCTTTACCTGAAGGCCATCGCCACAAACGAGCTCACCATCAGTTTGTCTTCACTCAGTCCGAGTCAGTCTATCATCGACATCAGCTGACGCCACCAGAGAGTACGTCGTCACCGAGATTTAACACCACCGACTACTCCAACGCCAGCAGCCGCCATCTGTGATTTCGCCACCGAGTCCGCCACCGGCCTTCGTCTTCTTCGACTCCGACGTCATCCACTACCTGCCCCGACGACCAGTACCAGCCGTTCGCCTCCACCTTCTGACCCCTTGAATCGCCGCACTATTCTCCTTCAATTTTATTTCATGTATTATGGTACAATAAAACCCACATATCTAAAAATCTCTCTATTGCTTTAGTATAATTATAATTTGCACTATGTAATTCTAGTTTTACACAAAATATTATAGTCAACACGTGTTCTCAAATTATTCACGGCATATTTTACGAGCACATGTTTTGTTATTACACAGGCCGTTTGCATTTTAATACGACGCGTTTAATTCCTAATAGAATTCGTATAAAATTCGTCGAAACTACCAGACCGACCGAGTGATTTTATACGCAAATTATACACTTACAGACGCCGCGGCATGCAACAAAACATCAGCGGCATTTAATAACTTTATCGTAAAATTAAGCGCGATAACGCTCGTAAAACGCGCGCGCGGCACACGAGCACCTCCGTCGCGTCGGAAGCGTCGATTTAATTGAAATGGCAGGGCGTTTAATTGCACAATAGCGATCTTCATTCCTAATTAAATTACGAGACAGCAGCGGCTGGCGAAATAGACAGCTAGAGAAAAACAGCAGGTATCGACGAATGGCGAACGCACGCGTTGCTGCGAGCCTGTTTACGCAGCGCGAGTGTAATGTTTATTTATCGAAGTCAATCAGCGTGTCGCAGTCTAATGAGAGGATTACGCGCGTGTTTACATTTTGATCTCTTCTTTATTTGTTTGTTTAGCCGAAATAAATCCGTGAGCGGATTGCAAGCGCTTGAACATATGTGCAAACTATTGAAAAGTTAATTCGCTGCAACTCACCGCAGATGGGAGATACAAATAGACAAATAGTTGCGATGCTAACTAACCCTTTTGTCGATCAAAACCAGGACAGAAGTGAGATTAGAGTGAAAAAAGGGGGTGGAAGAGTTGATGGTTTTTTTAAATTGGGTTGAATGTTTTAAAAAGATTTCTGACCACTGTGAAGTTAGTAAAAAATCCCAGAAAAGAATTTTATTAGAGATTTCTATAAGAAAGACATTATTTAATATTTTATAATTTAAAATAATTTACATATGTTGTTTATATAACCAAAATGAGTACAAATTTTGAGAGCCATTTTTTGACAAGTGCAAGTGTCCTTTTACGTGTGGATCAATTGAAAATTTCATACTTTAATCGTCATTTTAGGACTCGGTTTTTATTTTCATTTTTTTCTTATGGAAATCTCTAATAAAATTCTTTTCTGGGATTTTTTACTAACTTCACAGCGGTAGATTTTTGAAGGCTCAATAAGAAGTTAGCAGCTATCCTGCCAACAGTTGAGATAAAATTGTCCCATTTTGAATAACTCGTAAAATTAAATTTTGACATTACATATTATAGACTCTGCTTTTGCAATCACATCCGTAATCTTTCCTGGGTAATATCAGGTACTCGTCGCATGTAGTGATCAATTAATGGTAGATGGCTCTTATGGAAATGAACATGCACGAAATTAAAAATCATCACACCTTTGGATCTATCCACATTTGATAAAAAATATTTAACCTAAAAACCACAAAAAATCAACAAATCCGCAGAGGCAAATATCATTCAGATTGATCGTACTGGTTGCAAGTAATTGGCAATTATCAACAAAAGAGGCAGAGAGCACTCGGCGCTCCATAAAATCATATTGTTCGGTATCTATCAGTAGATAATAAAATAACTCATTCAATTTTATCAAAATTAAATTAAATTAAATGCAAATTGTTGATTTAATTGCAATTAGAGAATGTGAACTTTTATTTATTTGTATTTCTCTGATGATAATATACTACTACCGCCATCTATTAATAGTTTGTAAAACTAAAATGACATGTTTAATTTACTCTGAATAGAGGTTATGTGAACATAACAACTTGAATAGTTTGATGCAAGTGCTGTTATACAGTCAATAGACCCACTCATTTATAAGCAACAAAGTGTGTTGTTAACAGGTTGCCTACAACATTACAGTTGTTCATAGAACCAGAACTAGGCCTAACCTAATATACAGATCAAATTAGTTTAAAGACGAAATTGTTATGAAAATCACCAACAAAACGATTTACATTTACTGTTCTAATCACCGCTCCTCCAGTGTGTAATTTCAGCGTTAATTCCACCCGAAACTCTGGAGGACTAAATGTGGTCATAAAAGTTATTCGTTAATTGCTAATTGTGTGCGGATTGCTCAAACTACCTGCCTAATTAATTTATTTCCACTTAAACGTTTTTAGTAACATTCCATTTTAATATAATCACATAATATTTAATATATGCAGATAATTCTAAAAATTAAACTGGAATTCTAAAAATATATTATTTCGATTTGATGCTTCCCGAAGGTATATGTGAAGCATCAAATAGAAATAATGTTGTGTGTATGGTATTAATATGTTTTGTTCCAGTGCACATTAATCAAATAATTTCATTTCGTGTGTCGCACAAACATCGCGGCAATGTGGCCGGCTTTAATAATTTCGGCTTCGAAATTTCGTTTGGTGGCTTTCGGGAATGGTATTAAAATAACAGTCATTAGACGAGAGGGATTCGGAGCCCCCCAGGCGCAGGCGAACAGATTGGAAACAAAACAATTTCAATTTGGGATTGCGTCCTCCACCTCCAGCGAAACAGTGGTGGTTGTTTGCGAATGAAAGAAACGCGACGGCGGTGGCGGTGGTGGTGCACCAGTGTGTGCGGCGTAAAATGTGTTTTATGAAAAACTCGGACCAGTTACATACATACGCAATGCAAGGGGCCACCCTACGTTCTTCCTGGTCGACGGCGGTGCGGTGGTGGCAGTTTTGTAGCAGTCGGAGCAGTTGCTCCTCGCAACAAAGGCGCGCGCGTGCTCCGCTGCGACCATAAATCACCCGTAGAGCTCACTCGCGCTGTGGGTGCGTCTCGTCGGAGGATCCTCCGAAAACCCACCCACCCCCGTACACCCCAAACAACGCCTGAACTGGCTGGTGGGCTAGCGGGGTTGCGGAAGAGGAACGCTCGCGACACCACTCTCCCGGAGCATCCCGAACATCCGCGGCATCCGGAATTATCATTTACAGCGTCGCCGAAAAACGCCTCGCACTCGATGCAGCTAAACAAACGGCGACACACACGCAGAAAGTCAGTTAAGGCGGGCGCCGTGTAATTCACAACAAAGACGTACGAATGCAAACAAAAGACACAAAGAAACACAGCGGCAAAGTATGCAAAAGGAAATGTTCCGGAAGTATGAGCAACGAAGAATACACAACGTTAAAAGTGATTCCAGTCTTCCAACAAAAGAATGAAGCAAAATATCATAATTGAAATACAACTTAATCCGCTGGAATCAATTTTTAATATATCACATTGAATTATATATTTCTGCTACTGCCATCTATGGAAAAATAGTTTACAAAGTATACTAGTCAAAAAAATCTTTTTTCATTCTTTCATTTTATTCTTTGATGTTTGGTTGCTAAGAGGAGAATCAAAACATTGAGAGATATAATTTAATCATGATCTGAAACTTCGGGACGAAAAGCAAACCTCATAACCTGTCAATCATTTTGAAACTGAAATATGAAGACGGTAGATTCAGAGCTATTCATCTTACCATTCTTCGTTCTTAGATAATGTACTAGTAAAATCGTCTTACCTGAGGTTAGTTACTATATATTGATCGACAGTCCTGCCAAACAACAATATATCAAATATTCTTTAAAATACACTTTCAGATGACTAGCGCCATCTATGGAGAGATAGACTACGAAGCACTAATAGCAAATTCAAAATAAGGAAACAAAAATTGAAAGTTTCAACATTATAAAGCTCTGAAACTTCGAGACGAAAAGCGCACCTTCCAACATACAACCCGATCATGACCTGTCAATCATACAGAAACTGAAATGTCAAGATGGTAGATTCTGAGCTAGACACTTCTTTTTTTTGTCTTTTGTAAAACAAAATGACACGAACAAACAACTTAACAAACAGCACAAAACCTACTAAACATTATGATATATTTTTTAATATACATGTTCAGATTGTTAACACCATCTATAGACAAAAAGTCTACAAAGCACTAACAGCAAATTCAAAATATTGAAAGTTTCAACATTACGAAGCTCTGAAACTTCGAGACGAAAAGCGCATCTTCCAACATACAACCCGAACTTGTCAATCAGCCAGAAACTGAAATATCAAGATCGTAGATTCTGAGCTAGACACTTCAGAATTCTCTGTTTTTAGACAGGGAAGCAGTACTCATATGAACGTATGTAAATTATCTTACATCTAGTTAGAAACTATTTGCCATTAAACAATTATCAGATATTTTCTAAAATGACTGTGTTACGCGGTAGTCGCAGTTTTTACAAACATTAATTTATTTCTTGATGATGCGCGGGACCTGACTCAACAGGATCTTTTTAAGCTAATTGCAAGTTTCTTGAGTTTACCCGATGTCATGAGTACCACTCTCTCCAATGTTTCTTTTCAAAAGTGGTGCCGAACACAACAACGTCTTTTTTAAAACAAAATGACACCAACAAAAAACTTAACAAACACTCGACAAACTCACCAGAGGAAAAACAATTTCTAAACATTATGAGATATTCTTTAATATACATGTTAAGCTCGCTAGCGCCATCTGTGGAAAAATAGTCTACAAAGCACTAACAGTAAATTCTAAAGAAAGGAAAACAAAACACTGAAAGTTACCATAATCAAGATCTGAAACTTCGAGACGAAAAGCGCCAACATCATGACCTGTCAATCATTTAGAAACTGAAATATGAAGATGGTAGATTCTGAGCTATACATCTCAATATTCTCCGTTCTCGTAGACAAGGAATCAGTGTCTTCAAAGTGTACATTCTCATCTAAAATCATCATACCTAAGGTTAGAAATGATTTTCCGAAGTCTGTTTTGTCAAAATACAACATATTATCCCTTAAAATGCATGTTAAGACAGCTAATGCCATATATCCCAATTCTCTCCTACTTAGAAAAAGAAGTTTGGAAAGTATAAGTTGAAATTAATAACTTCACAACACAAAATATCTAATTAAAACTCGCGGTGCAGAATTAATTCGAAAATAATTAGTTCAGAAAACAAGTGAAACTAAAATTTTTGTAATTAACTATTCGAAAGCAAAAACAATTATTAAAACTGTTAATTACTTCTTAATTACAACGCCAAAGCGAAACTAGATGAAAAATTTTGTGTTGGTACTACTAGCTCAAACAAAGCGTGGTAAAACAAAGAACGTGCGGTCTTAGAATTGAACGGATGAAATATCAGGTATCAGTATCACGACCTGCGTCCGTAAAACCGCATGTAATTAAAGAGGTGTCGTCGACTCGTGCAATATCGTCGGCCACCAATCAACGCGACCCGAAGGCAGGGCGCTAATTGAAAGTCACTTTTAATTAGCCACCCAACATAACCGCACATCGACGTACACGAAATAACAACAGGAGATAAACCAAGAAGAAACAGTTAGCCATGTAGACAAAAACGTCTTTGGACTCTACTCTAGCTTAGTCACGTGCAGGAATTCTAGAAACGCTCCGGATTTTGATAATGATAACTCTTGCAGGACTGTCAGTTTGAGGACTTGGCTTCCCCAAGCCCGGTGAGTTGTGTGTGAGCCGTTTTCCTGCGAGGTGTGTCCCAACGTCGCAAGAACAAAATGGTATGCAGGACGCTTTTTCTGAGGTGATCATCACTGCATCTGTTTTCTGAACGCTTGTACATTGCAAGTGTGATGCGTTCTCTTTCTGGGATGCGCGGCGCGGCTCCTTCGGGCGGGATATTTTATGCGCGCGCGGCGGATATTTGTGACCTCGGCCAGGGCGGCGGGAGCGAAATTATGTTTCGAGTCCGGACGCGCATCACGTTCGGAATAAAGCGTTTAATATGCAATGGCGTTCGCGCTACGAACGCCCAAGACATGACAGCAGCAAGCGTACGCGCGCTTGCAGCCCTGCGATATTTACAGCCGGCGAGGACTACCGTAAACTTGTCACCTCGACGCGCGACGGGACGACGCATAACGAATGCATAAAAGTATAAACAACGCAAGACGTAGAACTCGACCTGTACAACCATCAAAAACTGGAGGAATAAACACGTTGTAAACAACCCTGCATGCGCCATCTATGTAAAACTAATATTTACGTTGGTTACTATTTTCAACATTTTCACATATTTCTTACAATTTCTTATTTTCCCCCAATAGTTTAGTATAATGGACAATCCTAATTCGTCCTCAACATCAAGCCGTTTACTTTTGTTTGTTGACGTTGCTTAGTTTTCGATCAGTGCCGCTTTCTTGCAGACGTAACAGTGGTTTAAAACGACTAAAAGCACCCACCCGACTTCCTCATTTTGAGGTGAAATTTAAAATATAGTTTAAATATATTAATTATTAAGTTGTCAATATGAAATAAGTGACAAACGGTTCCTCAGCTCTTCTGCTTCAATGTGAAATGAGAATTATCTTAATACATTCTTGATAAGTACTTCAACTATGGCTTTTTAAAAGACAATTTTATAGAAATTTCGTTTTCAACTTTAATAGGAGTTTCTCACCCTTCTCGCCTTCACCCCTCTGAGGGGTTGATGCCAAATATATCACATTGTTCCTTATTTCATATACTTTTACATGGTATAAAGATTTCTGGGTTGTTTTGGTAGTTATTATTGAAAAGATGATTTTCTTATTTTCACTTTACATCAGCCTGCCGCGAATTCGCGAAACTATCGCATTTTGATTTGCTTTTTTAATTTACTGATATTATAAAAAAATATTTTTGGTCCTCAGATCTTTGTCATCGACCATACTGGTCCTTCAGCCAGGATTTACATTTTGATTGCTTTTTAATGTATTCACATTTACATGTTATTATTGTTAGTGTTATTATTGTTATTATTGATAGTGGTGTTGTCGTTGTATGATGACTATTGGATGTTGTGGGTTGCGCACATTTGCGATTGTTGATTTGAGTGTGATTTTTTTTGAATAGTGGTTGATCTCCTGTTGTGTGGTTTTTATAAGTGTGGCGAATTTTTTGTGAATTGTAATTGTGAATAATTATGAATTATGGGTGCCCACTCCGGGGCTCGAACCCCGTCCGGTTGCCTGGTAAGTCGAAGCACTGCCGACTGTGCTGCCCAGGTGGGCCTTATACAATAATTATACAATTTATGCATATTTTAAAAGAAAGACCATTTAATCATGTTTACGTACACAATTAACAATTTTTAGTATTGGTGTTTTAAATCTAGTTAAGAGACACTTACTTTAATCCCATCTACAGATATGAAGACTATGGAACTCATTTAC
>WSZQ02089095.1:0-14245 GCA_019419845.2 Weissflogia rhopalogaster | reverse complement strand
TGCTGGTGTCGGGCTCGCTGTTGGTGGACTTCGATGGCGATCTTCGGTGTCGAGCTGGTTGAGTGACTGAATGACTGTGATGACAAAATGTCGACTATATATAGCAGGTGAAAATGCTGACGCGACCATTTCTCCAGTTCGTTACAGTGGAACACGTGCTCGCGATCTCGCCAATTTTGCAATGTCAGCATTTTGCATGTTTAGTCTCAGCGGATGTTGATTACGTTCAGATTATGGTTTATTGATGATGATTGTGATTAAGGTTTGCTGATCCTAATATTGTTTGTGCGGCACACTACCAACGAGCACATGGTCCTTAACAACCAAATAGAATTACTTATAAACACACCCCTCACCGGCAATATTTTTACCTAAAAATTCTTAGTACATAAGCAACCTCCTAAAAAATTGTAACATACCAGTACATACAATAAAAGTCTGTAAAAGATCAAAACAATTGTGTAGGGAATTTATTCTGAACAATTTCTTAAAAAATGTTTTACCAACACCGACAGAAGATTCCATAAACATATAATTTTACTGCTGCCTTCTAAAATTTGTTACTTCACTGAAATTGTAGGTTATCTGTAACGTATATTCAACGTATATTTTCTATTTGATTGATACATGTAGAAGAAAGCGTCCATATTTTTACGATATTTACATTTTTCGGTTGTTTTCAGTCATGTTTAGCGAAATAATTTAACCTCAGAACAACTGTGTCGATTTTTACGGAAACCTTACTTAAACATAAATCAAAATTTAAATCAATCTCCAAGTTCTGTTTACTTCCACAATAAACGACATCGCATGCAAAACCCTTATCGTAAAGAACCAAACATGAAAAATAGTTATAAATCACATTCTAGAATACATTATCAAAAATGTCTAAACTCCTCAATTCGCTCAGGGAGCCGACATTCTTCGCGCACAATATCTATTCATACATTTTGCAGACGTCTCCATTTTGCATTCTGCCGCCCTCGCATTCCTTACGATATGCTTCGTTTCGCACCAACCCTGGCACGAAAGAAGGATCGCGCCGCGCGAAAACGCATTCCGTACTCAATTTCGGTGCGCTCAACGTTTAAGCATTGCGTTGCTTCGGAACGATCCTTCCATTCCGCGTCAGAAAGTCAGCATTACCACGATAACGCGAGCGCGCCTAGTCGAACATGGCGTCATTGGGGGTGTGGAGCACAATGACGGCGAATGTGTCACCGTTCCGGCATCACTTATCACAATGTAGCATAATGTGCTTTTCATGTACGTGTGTATTACGGCATCGTCTTTCACACCCAGCGTGTTTTCTTTCCGCCTACAAAACGGTATGCATGACGAGTAGCTGTGTATTTGGTTGCCTAACAAAGTAGCTGTCATTTTAGCATGTTAGACAAAATGGCTCGGGTGGCTTTACCGGGGTAGTCTTTACGTTGAACACTGGCAAAGTCCGTCACAGAAATGTAAATATATTTATTTCCTCCGTGCTTGTGCTTCATTTTTGGGAATAAGTTATCGTTTCTTTTGATGTTACGCTCATCAATCTTTCTTTTGTTTTCTGTATGATGAGTTTTTTGAAAAATAGGGGTAATGTATTTTATTTTACTACCCTGTGTATATTGGGTTGTCTATAAAATGTAGATAAAATGACAAGGAATGGTGTATAACGAGTTATATTTTAGTAGCATAACAAAATAGCAATCATTTTAACATGGTATACAAAATGACTCTATTTTAAAATGGAACAAAGCTATTGGTGAGCTTATTATTTCCCGAAAAATTATATCTGCTTGCTTGTTTTCACCATAGTTCATGTAAGTTTATTCTTTCGAAATCCTTCAAAACGATACACATGACGAATAGCAGTGTATTTGGTTGCCTAACGAAGTAGCTGTCAAATCAAATGTATTAAAACGTTTCCAGGACTTAATTTTTTTTCTTTTATAATAAGTTGTCATCAATGGCGTCTTCTCGCTTTACGAAGTAATATTTTATGTCTATTCTGCGTCTATCAAATTTCATTAAAATCGGCATTGTTATATTCTGACCCTCCCCTTATCAGTTCACAAATATCTAAAAACTATACCCATGTTTAAATATTCTCATGAAGTTCAAATATATCACGTGAAGCCAATTTTCATTATGACTTCCGATTTTTAAATATAATTCAGTTTCGTCTGCAGTGGTAGGCAACATGTCTTACTTTTCTACAGCAAATTGCCATCCTTCACTATTATAATTTTAGATTATATTTCTTTCATTTAAGGGATAGATTGAGGTTAACTAACCAAGAACCTGACAATTTCCATATTAGAATAAAAGCTTTTGATATTATACCTGATTTCAGACTAAGATTTACAGCTACTTGTGCTAAATATCTTTGAATGTCCTTTGTTGTGGTACGCAACTTGTTATACCTTTCTGTAGAGAATAACAAGTTACCGCAAAATAGGGACCGTGTATTTCTATTCCAGTAGTAGTGAATTTAGGTTAATTACGACCCGCACAGCCTTAGATCACGCTATAAATCATTCGGGGAATGAAGTAATCTGGATAGTCGCGTGCTAGCCAATTATTTGTGGCTTTTATCTGTGTATTATCCGCGTGGTAATACTCTTGAAGTTGCGAAACAAGTGAACACCACAATTCCACGCACATTTCAACCCACTAAACTAGAAGTTATGCAAGTTTCATAATAGAAGCTGTTTTCCTTAGATCCTTAGATTGGAAACACAGATGTTTCCAACGTGTGTGCAACATTTAATATGTATACAGTCTGACAATATTTCGGTTACAGCAGGAAATTACAGAAATTATGTCCAGAACTTCCTTCCTTATCATGTTACCACTAGAAATACAGGATTGCTTGATTATCTCTGACATGTTCTGACAGTCGGAATTGTACAACTCACTCTTGCTGAATATGAACAATAATGCCAACTATCCCTTATCAAAATATGATTAACTAGCCCTAGGTCATTAAACATTAGTTGTTGTTTCCTTCCCTGGTTTTCATCGTTTTGGACATTTGAATGTAGATGGAATAATGTATCGTACCGTTACTGAATACATTAATAGAGGGCTGGTAGGACACGAGGTTAAGAGAGTGCTGACACCTTCTGGAAAGTTATAAATGACAGTGACATATCGTAGCCGTAGTCGACATAGGCGAAACTATTTCGACATTTGAGGGGCGGAGTGAGTATATTGGAAGGTTTCACAACATGTAGGAAACGGAAGAATGTGTCATGTATGACATGCTTCCATTTTATCTTTGTAGCTACATGAGGGAAATGTGTGGAGGTGACTGATTCACCTATATATTAGGTTTTCACTGTTAAGAAGGTTGAAAGGAAGGCGTTAGCGATAGGAATTTTGAAGTAAAATTTCTATATTCGCGCTTGCCTCTGGACAAGGGGTAGGCAACGCGGCGCCCCATCGATTTTTAATTCGACCTCGCTGGACTAATGTAAATGCTAGATAGCCAGAGCGATTTCCTTACTCTTGTCTAACGTCTGAAAATATGGACACCCAAATTTCACATTGAATTTCGTATGTTCGTATGTCAAGTATTGTCATCCCCATGCTAGAATTGTAAAGAGTGGGGATATTTAAGTTTAATTTTGGAATTGTTAGTGTAATAAAATCAGTATTATTATAAATTTAATAGGGATTGTTTGACTAGAGATGTGATACTCGAATTAACTCCCATGTCACGGTACACCTATCTAGGGTCGTGTTTCTAACAAGTTTGTGGCAGTCAATCCATTGCCGCACAAACAAGAATAAACATCAACAAACCTCAATCACCATCCGCATCAAAAAATCTTAATCAACACTTCAACAGCATCTGTCGAAGTCTTAATCGATTCGAGACCAAACATCGAGAATGCTGACACGTCAAAATCGACACGGCGCGATTGCGACGTACGTGATCCGCAGCAAACAAAAAAAGGTCGCGTTAGAACTTCCACTGGTATATGTAGTCGACAATTCGTCACCAAAAGGTAGTCACGACAAGACTCCGGCATCGGCAAGCCGTCATCTCCTGCGACACCATCTTCTGCAGCCAGCCGTCTTCATCTGAAGGCCATCTCCATCAACGATTCCACATTCACGCAGTCCGAGTCAGTTCGACACCGAAGTTCACCAACAGCGAGCTCGACACCAGCTGCCGCCACCAGAGAGTCCACCGGCACCGAGAGTCCTCACCAGCCGTCTCCACCGACTACTCCGACGCCAGCAGCCGCTACCAACGATTTCGCCACCAAGTTCGCCACCGCCCTTCGTCATCTGCGATTCCGACGTTATCCACTACCTGCCCCGACGATCAGCGCCACCCATTCACCTCCGCTTGTAGGCTCTCATCAGGCTGTATCTATGCCTATCCTCTACTACCTCCCGACTCTACATATCTCCCTCTCTCTCTCGCTCACTCCCTCTCTCTTTCTCCAGAATTCTGAATAGCGGCCTCCCTAATTATCTCCCCCTGTCAAGACTTTACGCCATGTCTTTCAATTCCCTTTCCCCCTCATTACGAGTTCGTATTCTAGCATCTTTCTAGAATCATTTCGTATATACGTAAACCCTTGATACTCGCGAGTTTAGCTTTCAAACACCGAGAAAACCCGGTAGAACCGTATTTCAAAAACGATCAACTTCGAGTATTCGTAACAGGTCTATTTATAACCCAGAAAACTGCCGTGGTCTTACACTTAGGCCAACAAAATACGGTGAATGGTGATCAAGAACGCTAACGCAATTTTGTAACAAACTGCGATTCTTGAATATAATAAATGTAGGTAACTTCTTTATCATACAACTGGCTTTTAAGATCATACATTTTTAAACCTAAAAATAATTTCCAAGAGTACATCAAATATAAAATTAACATTACATTATTGCAAAATGTTTAAATCATTATTTGTTAAGATAAAAGCACGTTGAATAATTTAAGTAATTTCCATCATAGACAAGATCAAAAGCAAAATGTGCCCGGGATGTCTTTTGTGTTGCGTACATCGCGCATGTAATATTCACGAACGTAATGCGCGAACAAGCATTTCAAAAAGTGAATACCACCGGAAATGAAAAATTGCGCGTCTCTAGTGTCGAGTGGTGTGAAATACTTGACGACGAGATTTTGTTGCGGCCGACCAACGCATCAGCGCCACTCGTTGCCAAGTGGCGTCGTCGCGTTAATTAATCTTAATTACGATCCGCATTTCTGCACCCCGATTTACTCCACTCGCGGTGCGCGTCTTTCCCGCGCGCAATTATGGGGCGGCGAAAAACTGGGTAAGAGGACAATTAGATTCCTACGTTGAAGCAGGCGGTGGACAACCCTAAAAATATGGCAAATTTCCAGGAAATTTCAATTTGTGTGTTGGCCCGCTGAGTGCGGCGTAACGTGTTCGGAGGGCATTTTTGGCTGTTTTGATGAATATTTATGATTGTCGCGCTTTTAGACGGGAATAATTTATATGTTGATTTTCTGTTTCGAGGGATTTGTTTTTAGCTTTGCAAAGTTATTAAGTACTTTGTAATTTGGGAGAAAGTATGTTAATGTTTGTTGATGATTTACTGATAAATTATTTTCGAGAATTCTTAAATTAGAAGAGATGACATTTTGTAACATTATGCTGAGTTTTATAGTATTAGGATAAATTTTGTTACGTTATTTTATGATAGAATTGATAGTTGTGATAGGTTATGATAGGTTTAGGTAGCTTAAGATAGATTAGGGCAGGTTAGGGCGGATTAGAAGGGGTCAGGTTAGGTCAAGTTAGGTTTGGTTAGGTTTGATTGGGTTAGGTTAGATTAAGTTAGGTTGGATGAGGTTAGGTTATGTTGGGTTAGAATGGGTGAGGTTAGGTTGGTTTAGGATAGGATAAGTTAGGTTAGGTTACGTTAGGATAGGTTAGGTCAGAAAAGGTTAGGTTAGATTATGTTAGGTTAGGTTTGGTTAGGTTAGGTTTTGACGACGCCGCGCACACACTCGAGTCTTGCGACATATGGGAAGCAGATCGAAGGATGCTCAGTGAAACTGCGGATATCGTCTCAGAGGATCTAGGGTGAGGGATGTTAGAATCGGAGGAGATATGGAATGCAGTCGCAAGATTCGCTAGGAGCGTGTGAGTGTGAAATAGGATTTATAAGGTCCGGGCACCTATCCTGATGTAATGCCTTGAAAGGGGAATTCCGGGGTTGGAGAATGCCAAGCGGGGATATGGTTTTAGTTCGGCTAGGTCAGGTTAGGAGATCTCTCAGTCCCACACTCAGTCTATAAAAGCTTTCAACAAACCGCAATAAAAAGAAATGTTAGGTTAGGTTAGAATAGGTTAGGTTAGATTAGGGTAGGTTATGTTAAGTTCGGTTAGGATAGCTGATTAGCTGAGTTTCGTTTGTTCCACACTATACGCGAAACTCAGCGGTGTAAATTTGTTATACTAGGCAACTGCTCTGCTCAGTGATTCAGCAGCCAGTCCTGATCCTTACGCGCTGCGGATTCTGCCCGATCAGCGCACGAACGCATCTTAAGCTCGCAGCGCAGTCGCAGCACAAAACAAATTTGAGCGACACTTGCAAACAGCGGATATATTCGTTACAATTATTATATTATTATGCATACAATTAAGTAAAAACCTATTTCTCAATTAAAACATTTTTTAAGTTAAAATCATTTCTGTTCGGCGCCCCGAGTCACCCATTCGATTATTGTTATATTTGTTAACAAAAATCGAACAAAAACTCGAATATCACAATTAATTTCTTCCGTAAATTTTAAAATTATATACAAAATTAAATTAGAAGACCCTATTGGATTCTCAAGGACAATTACATTCAATATTTGCCCAGGAACAATTCGCGTTGAATACGAATTATGTGGACGTCCGTGCAACGATTGCACGTTCTTTTCGCCCTAATTTTTCTTTTTCAACACTGTAGCTTTTGCGCCTAAGTCTCCCCTTAATATATGACAGCCAGCCACGTACAAATGTTGAGCTGAATTGGGAATTAATCCGTGTTTCATCCGAAATTCAACTCATCCCGTCAATTTCGTTTCTTATTCGCGATGCGACGACAAAAAAGCGGTGGCAAGACAACAAACGCGAGAGAAAAAGGAAATGCGAACGTGAGGCCTTGCCTTGAGAGGGTTGATAATTATTTTCGCGTAATTTAATTAAATAATTAAATACGAAAAGATTAAATAAACTGGAATTAAGGATGGAATAATTGCTTAAAATTAAAATTTAATATTTTCTTTGCCGTATTTCTTGAGAATTAATTGAATTTGTATTGTGAATTAAATTTGTGTGTGCCTTCTTCAAGTGTGCATACAATATGAGATTCTTTTTCTTAATTACATTTCGACTGGGTTTATTGTATTTCACTTTTTTGACTACTTTTTAATCTGTAATTTCGTTTAAGAGGCTAGGATTTTGTTAAGGTTAATAATGGACATGTTAGTACGTTATTTGGGACAAAGAAATTACGATGACGGGAGTTGCAATGTCGCGGAGCTATACTCAAGGAGCTGCTGAAATGTGTTTACCATTAAATAAGTACGACTCGTCGAAAACAAATGGTGAAAGCACACAGAGAAATACGGCCCAAGGCACGTATGCATAATAGTGTTGAGAAAATCGAGTTTACTTGGTTCTAAATTTAATAATTTAAAAGTTCTTCATGAAAACGAATATATTCTCCACTTTCAAACTTTCATAATCAAGATTATATGAAATAACAGCCAGTATCCAACAAAATATTAAATGTATATAAAGAAATGTTACCCTTATGTAATCTCTTTCTTCCCAGAACTTTCCTTCAAGGCTGTATTAAAGCAACCAACATCACATCTTTTATTACCTATAAATTTTCAGTTGTTCTTACATTATCGTTTCTTTTTAACACACCCTGTTGTCGAAAATATTCGCGTTGCCACATAATCCCGCTTCTTCTAACAATAAGTAAAAATCACTACCCCATCCTGTTTTCACCAAAATTTCGCTAGTAACCCTATTTTCTTTCTTTTCTTTTTCACACCCTTATTCCTCATTTTTTTAATGTTGCACATGAGAGAAAAACCCGCTGCTGGGTCGTAGAAAACGTATTATGAAATGTTTGCCATTAAAAGTTGGATTATACTTGATTTACAACCGCAATTAAGTGTAATTAAGTGCGGAACTAATAAGTGGAAAGTTATCCAGCATGGCGCAAAACATTTTCATGCTATTTCTAGCGTATGGCGAAATTTAGGTTAGTTTTACGCCAGGTCGTTATAATTAGACGGCGGTGCAAATTATGCAACTTATAAATAGTGTTTTAATTTAGTTTCAATATTTCAGCTGTAATTAGTATTCAATGAATATAATTTTAATTATCCGGAAAATAATTATCTCTAAAATTATTAACAAATTCCTATGATAATGAACAATTGGTATAGAATTAACAATAATTTAATTTTAGTCATATGATATTTGGTCAACGATGCTGCTTTCTTTTGATCTAACCCTCTCTTCTCTATGTTTTGGGTTATTATTTACGTCCCATGTTTTCTTGAGTCTCCCTCTGCTTTTCTTCTTCATACATGTTTGACTTGGGTTGAATCTTTCAGTCTTTGCAGATGACCCCACCATCCCAATTGTCTTTGTTCTATGAAATGTTCTATACTTTCTATCTCCAGTCTTTTCGTTATTTCGTCGCTCCTGATTTTGTCCAATAGTTTTAGTCCGCAGGTTTTTCTTCAATATTTCATCCCCATTGTTCGTATCTTCATCAGGTCTCTTTTAGTTAGTGTCCACGATTCACAACCATACGTTAGTGTTGGTCTATACATTATTTTGTACATGCTGATTTTGGACTTGGTTGATATTTTCTTTTTGTATGTATTTCTTTTTAGTATGTATTTGTACATCGCGAAGTAGAGATTGTTTGTGTTACATATTCTTGCATTCAATTCAGTATCTTGGTTTCCATTACTTTGAAGTGACCCCGAGTTATTTGTATTCGCCTACATGTTCGATTTGTTTATTATCTATGACTATACTCGTTGTCTTTGGTTGCTTTGATATTACTAGCACTTTGGTTTTACTAATGTTCATCCTCATTCCATTTTGATTTAGTTCGGCGTGCCATTCCTTTAATTTATTCTGCAGGTCGTCCTCTGCCTTTGAGAATACAGCTATATTGTCTGCAAATGCACACATTCCTATACTGACTTTTTGCAGATTTCTGTTGCCTATGTGTATTTCCTTGCTATTCATTTCTAATTTCTTTATTATTTGGTCCAAAAATACTATAAACAGCAGTGGACTGAGTGACCCTCCTTGTCTTACGCTTTGTCTGTCTGTAGCAATAAATAAATTAAACCATAATATAGCACGAGATTAGATTTTAGATTTCATTGGAATACTTGATTTGATTTTGGCCTCGAAGAAGTTGCAAATGAAATTAGAAATGAAAATACAATACCAGAAGCAAACGCTCAGACTCAACTCTAACTTTCCCAAGATTAAACTGTGTTTAATTACTTAAGCAATTGCTCAAAGTTTAACTCAGGGTATCACTGGGATCATACAATAGCTACAATATATAGAAATGTGATTAATTTCGGCTCCAGCAAATTTAATTTAAACGGAAATTAAATAAGGATTTAAGAATACATTTGCTGTTATTCTAATTAAAGTTGCTCTTATTTTCTAAGGACGTTTTCATGAATACTATTATCCTCATTTTCATTTTTTAACGACGTAAAGTAAATAAAATACTTTTAATTTTTCTTTCAAAATACGTTTACAACCCATAAAAATTACAAGAAAACTCCCTGTAAATCTGCTATAATCCGTCGTTATATTTTTATATCGTAACATAAATTTTCAGGTTAGATCCAACCTAAAAGTTATGAGCCCATCCAACCGTAAACTGCACACCGCACAACACCGGAAACCACATGAATAAACCTCTTCCTTCCTTTTACCCCTCAGAGATGCGTAAAACAAATGAAAATAAAACTACTTGTCGTGTTGAGGGTTGTAACAAGTCGTAAATCCTCTTGCAAACAATGTGCGCTTGCTTCAAGATGCTACAAAAAGAGAAGCTCTTAATACTCGTCATGAGGGCGAAGGAGAAAAAGGAGTTATAAATTCAAGGTAATATAACCTCAAAATCTGTTTCTCACATTTTAGTATTTATAATTTTATTCATTCATTTCGTAATTGTTTGCGTTATTAGTATGAAGGCACAATTATGTTTTTCATACAAGGGTGCTGAGAACCGTTGGCATGTTTTTGATGCTTGTCTCAATTTTTGAAACGTGACATTTGGCCTCTTGAATAAAATGTAATCATAAAATTACGTCTGTTCAAAGCTGTAAATAATTAGAATTTAAGTAAACTTTAGTTACGCATTGACGCCAGTCCAAAATTAAGATTTTCTAAACTCTCAGCCGTGAATGGGTGAATGGGAGTAGAGAGGGTAGAATTGTCTCTTAGTGCCATAGATAAGCAGGCGTCAGTTGACATGTGCCAATTCTCGCTTCGTCGGTGATCTGTGTACATTCGGTTGTAATTCTCGAAAACCTTGTGTAGGCTTGTCAAATAAAAAAAATAGAGAAACCCGAGTCTCCGGGCTTTCGGATTTTAATTTTAGTGACAAGTAGACATGTCGGACGAATATGAAATATCGATATATATCGAAATCGATTTTTCCAATTTTTCGATATATCGATATCGAAATATCGTCTTGAAAATATCGATATTATCAATATCGATCAAATAGAAATTCCATAGGAACGCCATCTGTATATGGGTTTCACCAAATATAATAATTACAATAATAAAAAAGAGTAGATCAATGTAGCATCGATATTTATGATAATCTTAAGATTCCAACTACACAGATACCGACGCAAACAAAATAACGAAGTACTTCAAGAACACACACACGATCGCATTTAAAACAAATAATAAACTCATTAACCAACTACGGAACAATATCAACCATAACAACACCTATAAAAGAAACGGGATATACAAAGTATCAGGTGGGACTTGCAAAAAATACTACATCGGAAAAAAAAACAGGGCACTAGAAACTCGATTTAAAGAACACACAAATGCCAATCACATACCACTCACATTATGCCAACCACATAATTACAACACTACAGGCACATGAGCCATTCGAAAACACATTAACAAGCCTAAAAACAAGTATCTAAACAAATAATCTAAACATCTAAATAACAAATATCTAAACATTAAAGAAAATATACAAATATATAAAGACAAACAAAATAACACACTACTAAACCAACAAATACAATGCAACGTTGAAACCATATTACAACCACTAAAAAAACTAAAAACACCACCAAAAACTCAATTTTAATATTTGAGGACCACTAAAACTCAACTAAAATTCTCCATCAACGTTTTTTACGTCCACTTTCCTATTTCCCACTCCAAGTTTCCCTCAACTCTCCTTTCCACATGCCCTCAATTTTCTTGTTCCATTTGTTATCACTCTGCTTGATTAGGAGCCAGTAATTCTCCATTTTATCTGCCACGATTCCCTATACTAATGTGTAACGCCGTGAACATATTTTATGTCGCATGTGAGTGCGCCACTCCAAGGCGTGTGTTTGCCAAACGCAAAACGCATGAAACAAGTTTGACTAATGCCACATTCTCTCTGTTTGCGCGCAGCCAATAATATTCGGTAATCGGTTTGTTTCAGCGCCGGTCGAAGGGATGTGAATGTGACGCACATATTGAGGCACTCCCTTAGCCTTGCCATTTTTGCGCTGCGCAAACAAGCGTGTTTGCCCAAGGACCAACGACCATGTGGGACCGGGCGTGCTTTACGACATGCACCATCGACTTGCAAATGGCGTCCGCCCGGATGATAAATCGCTTTTCATTTCGCACAAACGCCGCTTTAAGAATCCGGTTGGATCAAGGCTTTGAAGGGTGATTTAGTGATTAGTTTATGTTGGAAAACGTATGAAAAATTCACACGATTGTGCTAATAATACGCATGGATCTTGATAAATGGTTGGGTTTATTGTTTCAGTCATGTTTTTTCAAGTACACTTTAGATTGACATAAATTACATAAATTCTTCATTTATCCGCATTTGTCGCTGACCGACAATGACTTTCTTTTATTGGTAACTATGAGCATATTAATTCCCTAGACTGGCACACGGTGAAGAAACCTGGGTGCCAGAGCGAGAAGAGGTGACATTGCCACGACCAGGATTTGAATCTGGAATCCACTGAGTGGTAAGCAGCAATTTGAAATTTAATATTTTTTAGTCATTTTTACAAGTGAATAACAAGGATACAATATATGCAAGTTAATATGGATTATGGTATTCGTATATAACAAAAGCTTAATTGCAGTCCTTAATTATTGCTACATAAATGTTTGAGATTTGTGGGGTGATATAAATAAACCAACCTTAACCCGTTTCCAGGCAATCCCTACCCAACTTTTTTTCTATAATCCTCACACCTCTTATATTCTTCATTCATTCATACATTCTTTCTTACCCTTCTCTTCTGATCTGCACCTCGCTTGTGCTATACACTCTTTGTCGGCTTTGCTCAGCGCCATGTTCCCAAAATAAGCTGGTCTTCTTACTATAACCTGGACTCGTTTATAGTCGCGGTTATACGAACTGCTATTTATTTTAGCCTGTCTTATCTGGTTTTCCACATCTACTCCTGTCACTCTAACCATCTGTTCCACCATTTCCTCGTCCTCCAGATATTTCTCCACCAGCTCTTGGGACATACCTACAGCCTCGTATACTATTCTCCTATTCTCTCTCCACTGACTTTTCCCTCGTCTAACACACCATACCCACACATACTTAACCCATCTATCATCCGTCATTCATGCCACTTGACTCTCATACCTAGCCACTCTCGCCGCTTCTTCCGATTGTATACTCTTTCTACCTGATTCCTGAAGCACGATGTCCCCGTGACTGGATCTTTCCAAGCGCATCAAGTTCTATAAGAACCAGGTGTGTTCCCTTTCTAACGTTTTCTATTCAGACATGCCCCATACCTCCACACCATATGTGATCATAGGTTTCTCACATACATCCTCTTAATCACTCTCCATGCACACCGAGCTTTCGCTTGTATACACTGAACGTGTTCCTTCCATTCTTCTGAGGAACTAATGTGGAACACCAACATAAATAAATAATGTATAATATTCTATCAACCCTGAGGTTTTTCCGCCGTGTTTGTACACATATTTTTGTCTGTTTACAATTTTTATGTGTTTTTGTTGTGAAGTTGTTGTGTGTTGAATATAGAAACAAATGTTGAGGGTTGAATGTTGAGTATTGAATAATATTCACCCGGTGAATTGCCCATCTCGGAGAATTGAACCCAGTCCTCCTACGTGGTACGCCGAGACGCTACCACTAGGCTGCCCATATGGGTGTGATATAAATATTAACAGTACAACAGTTTAATGAACTCAATACTAGAAAAAAAATTAAAACCTGATGACATTTTCCCATAGGGATATTTTATACGTTATCACTATAAAATTTAGTGACTGGAACGACAGTTTATGAACATTTCTTGTATGGGAACATTGTTCCTCTCTGCAATTCACTTAATTTATAATGTAACTAATTTGATACAACGCTCGTAAACCTTTTATAATTATAAGAAAATAAAAATATCACTAAATGTACCTATAAAATTGTACACGTGCAACTCTAATTTAATTTTAAACACTTTAATCCATGTGTTGTGTATGTTAGGCATTTTAATTACACATTTAATTTCAATTTGCCTTCAACTTTAGACGTACTCATATAATAAAATGAATAGTATTTAATTAAATGAGAGTACCAACAATATTAGTTGAGAACATCTTCTCTCATTATTAGCCAAAATAAAATTGAAAACCACTGTAATTTCCCTTTTTGGGAAGTTTTATTTATTAAATTTTGTCATAACTATTCTTGTTTAGAGAGTTCAGAATTTGAAATTAATGAAAACAAATACGTGTCATTTATGATATACGTGTCCAGCACAGTTGGTAGTGCTTCGGTCTACCACGCAGACGGACAGGGTTCGAGTCCCGAGTATTATTGATAAAAATTTACACAAAAAATCACTTAGAAAATTCACGCAATTAAAATTCACTCATACAAAAATCACAATCAAGAACCATTCAACAATCGCAATGCGCAACTCACCAAAAATAAT
>WSZQ02089094.1:38169-59384 GCA_019419845.2 Weissflogia rhopalogaster | reverse complement strand
TTGAAGACTGCGGGGTGGCTGATTCGGGTTCATTCACAGCTGTCGCTTGTAATGCTAAAGGCAAATCAACTTGTACTACCCACTTACTTGTTCACATCCGTTAGTAAATTAAGTTATCAACTAAAGACCTCTATTTTTGAACTATGCCTTATTGTAGTTAGCGAAGAAGAACAAGAAGAACTTCATAAGCCAGCGTTTGTCATTAAATTCAAAGACACCGAATTATTGGAGGACACACACATGCGTTTTATGTGTAAAGTTAAAGGCGATCCTCATCCGAAACTAACCTTGTGAGTTAAAAATATATGCTAATTACATAGGAGCAACATATGTATTACATTTGTTTGCGTTAGCTTTAAGGACGGCAAGGAAATCAAAGATACGGAACGCATTAGCATCAACCGTGACCACTCCGATACTGATTTTTACGAGCTTGTGATCCCAGATGTCAAACCCGATGACGCTGGTGTTTACAAATGCGTGGCCAAAAACGAACATGGTGAAGATTTCACCGAGGCTACTGTTACCGTCACTGGGTCCAAGCATCTGTTCGAGGAGTTTGCTGATACAGAAGGTTTGCTTCCGAAGGGCCAGAAGCCGTCGTTCATTTGGAAGAAGGATGGGCAGAACATTGATGTCGATGAACGCTTCAAGGTGCTAATGGGAGATGATGAGGACTCTCTAGCTTTGATTTTTCAACATGTCAAACCTGAGGATGCGGGTTTGTATACTTGTGTGGCCCAAACCACTACTGGTCATATTAGCTGCAGTGCCGAGTTGACCGTTCAGGGAACAGTTCATGAATTGTACCGTGAACCTGAAAAACCTCAGTTGATTATCGAGAAACGGAATCCTATCACTCATGTTGGAGGTTCCTGCATGATGGAATTGCAGGTTAAAGGTTTTCCAAAGCCCAAGGTCACCTGGACTCATGAGGGTAAACCTGTGGAACCAAGCAGCAAGTATAAGTTCCTCTATGAAGATGACGAAAGCATGTCCCTCGTAATTAAGAATGTAGAAGGAGGGGATGCTGGTGTATATGAAATCACCGCTGAAAACGAACTTGGTAAAGATATCAGGGAAATGCATCTGACTGTTAAGGCTCCTCCGACTGTGTCAAAGATGCAAGACACTACTGCTTCTACTGAACAGGAACTGAAAATGACCGCAATTATTGATGGTATTCCTGAACCAACAGTGCAGTTCTACAAGAACGGCAAAGTTATTAAGAATTCTGATCAAATGACAGTTGTGAAGGAGAGCAACAAGCACTCGGTTATTATTAAGAAGACCACTTTGGCTGACTCCGGTTCGTATTCCGTTGTTGCTAGTAATGAGATGGCCCAAGTTACCCAGTTATGGAATTTGGATATTTACACCAAGCCCAAGATTTTGAAGAAACTTGGAGAGAGTAAAGAGGCACATCAGAACGTTAATCTTGACTTGAGCGTCAAGTTGGAATCCGAGCCAGCTGCGGAAGTCACATGGTACAAAGACGGCGTTGAGATCACAGCCGACAGTCATTACACAATCGAAAATGATGGAGCAAACTACACGTTACGCATTAGCGGCACTGTCACGACCGACTCAGCAAACTACAGATGCAAGGCTAAAAATATCCATGGTTCTGTGGAGGATGAAATACGTGTGGACATCAAACGTAAGCCTACTATCACAGTGGGATTGGAAGACAAAACCGTCACGGAGCACGACAAGAACGTGTCCCTTGATGTAAAGATCGATTCGTTCCCTAAGCCACAAGTTAAGTGGTTCTTAGACGAAGTGGAAATCGCAGAGTCACGAAATGAATTCACAAGAAGTCAAAGTGAAGACGGCCTCAAGTTGGTCATCAAAGAAGTCAGTAGTGAGTTGGCTGGAAAGTATACCTGCAAGGTAATCAACGAACTTGGTGATGTGAGCACCTCGGCCAAATTGAGCGTTAATTGCAAACCACGTATTGTTAAACAATTGAAAGATACCACAGTCGAGGAAGGAGCCGCACTTCATCTGGAAGTGGAAGTAGAATCTGTTCCTGAAGCTACCGTCAAGTGGTTAAAGAATGGTCGCGAAGTTAATGCAGATGCTCGTATTAAGATCACACGGGATCAACAACGTCAAGAAAACTATCATCTGACTGTAAATTTGATCAAATATGAAGAGCAAGGAGAATATGAAGTACAGGTTACCAACGCCCTTGGCACCGTCTCCAGCAAGAGTATGGTTACAGTACAAAGTAAGTACCCGATTTTTCAAATTTGATACACAGCGATACAAAAAGAACAAAATACACGTGTAGATACTGATTTTTTAAATGTTTTTGATTTTTTGAAAACAAACACAGCAGAAAAGCTGTAATTTGTGTAACTTGTGAACGTCTTTGTGTTTTCCCAACTAACAGAAGTGACCCACACGGATGCTGAGGAAGTTGATCAGGAGCCCGTTAAATTAACAATGACAGTTATTGAATATGATGAGCAACAATCTGCAGAAATCGATGATGCTGATGGTAGAGATACCATTAGTACTCCTATTCTTGAAGGTATAGTACGATTTTCTCTGTTTAATTATCACTTGAATTTGCTTATTCATGTAATGTGCTGAACTTGTTTGACACCAGACGGTGAAACGGAAATAGTACCTCCATCACCGATTGTAATAGAGGAAATTGATATCAATGAGGAATCACAGGTGCTAATCTCCAATGTTGATGAAAGTGAGGTCCAGAAAGGTTCAATTGACCATGGTAATTCGACTTAACTCTATTGTTGCTTGTCTGTATACTAATTTTCACCAACACACTTGTACAAATACACTTTATGCACTTTTTTATGAAAAATGGCGGCAGCTACTTCAAAAATGGCTGCCGTCCCTAAATATAGCATGCCATACTGACTTCCGGTTTGTAATCTAGCAATGCCCCAAATCGTCGAGCATGACATGAAAGATTGTAAGCAGTTTGAGTCATTGGCTACGAAATTCAGCGTGAAAACATCCGGTAATCCACCCCCGACTGCCACGTGGTCGCTGAATGGTGAAGTTCTTAAGCCAGGCGGTAACGCCCGCTACAAAATCTCGGATGACGGCAACGAACATAAATTGGAGATGACCAAGTTGAAACCGGTGGATGCTGGTGCAATCGAAGTGACGATTGCCAACTGCGTGGGCGATGTGAAGCAGAGCGGCAAGCTTGAGATTATCCGTAAGTTTATGAGCTGACTAACATGAGTTATATTGTCAGTCATCAGGTTAAAATTATAAAACTATTTTATTTTCAGCCGAGGCTGAATTGCGCCGGCCGAAAATACGCGATGGTCAAGGTCTGGTGGATACAACCGTCATCAAGAAGAAATCGGCAACGCTAAAGGCGATCGTGATTGGTGATCCCATTCCGGAGATTACATGGATGTTCCAGGGCAAGAAACTAGAGCACGAAATGATTGAGGACCACAAGATGGTTTTGGAGAAACATCACACGGATATTCAGGATGGGTTGAAAGAGTGCACGTTCTCTTTGACTATCCCAAGATCGGAGAGGGTCAACGGTGGTGATTATGCTCTTAAGGTTAAGAACAAGTGGGGAGAGGCTAGTTCCTCCGCCAAACTCACTGTTGTACTAAGTCCGGAAATTGAGGGACCAGATTATGTTAAAGTGGTCCCCGGTGATGCAACGGAGTTGGTTGCTATCATTCAAGCGAATCCTCCTCCAATTGTTACTTGGTAACTAACTAAATTTTATGCAGGAATTATTTATTAAACCAAGCCTTTATTAGGACCAAGAGTGAAAATGTTATTGAAGCCTCCGGGGATATTGAAATCATCGCCGATGTGGAGAATGAAAAATACACTTTGAAGTTCAATAAGGTACAATTATCTGATGAAGGCTATTATAAAGTTTACGCGAAGAATGAATATGGTGAAAGCAGCTCCGAAGGAAGAATCAAGACAATCAGTGAGTATTTATGATCATTACTCTTAATTATCTATCATTCATGTGTATGTTTGAAGTTGTAATTGTTTTTAATGTATGTCTTCGTTCATTAAAATTACAGAGGAACCGGAACCAACGTGTAAGTGTGTTTGCAAATGCTCTGCAGACTTAATGCTTACTGATTTTTTTGCATTTAAAACATTGCTTTGTCGCTTTTAAAATCTGTAGGTGGTGCACTTAATTCATTCTTAATTCAATTATAGCTGAAAAACCACAATTTATTACTGGTTTAACTGATGGTCAAGTGGCTCATGGTGGTGAAATTACTCTTATGGTTAGGGCAGATGGTCTCCCACGACCTGACATAAAGTGGTATCTGAATGATAAAGAGATTACTGAAGCTCCTGGTTTGATATTCGCGACCACTTCAGATAGGCAGTTGACAAGTAGTCTTACTATCACTGATTACCAAGAAAAAGATGCTGGAATTGTAAGTTATCAGAGTTCTAAAGTTTAGATTTACAATCGAGTCATTTACAGTACAAAGTAACTGCTACTAACGTGGTTGGTGATGTCGAGACAAGCGGCCGTGTCTCCTTGCTTCAAACTCCCCCAACCTTTGGTATTCGCATGGAGAAGTCTGAAGAAGTCAACGAAGGTGAACCTCTAGCCATCAGGGCCAAGATCTGTGGAAGTCCAAAACCCACAATAGCGTGGTTCAAAGATGGAGAACCAATCGATCCCAATAATTCTAGGATCAAAACTGAGTTGCTCCCTGATGGTACAGTGAAGTTGAATATTGATAAATGTCTACCAGAAGACAGTGGTGCTTACAAATTAATTGTGAAGAACCCCAATGGAGAAACGGCTAGTTTGTGTGCGGTTGTTGTCAATGCTAAGCCTCAACGGCCGATGTTCACTAAATGTATCAAGGATACAAAGGTGATGATTGGAGAACCATTGAAGTTGGTTGCTAAAGTTAGCGCAAACCCACCGCCAGAAATCAAGTGGATGAAGGATGGTCTTCCAGTTAGGGCTTCTTCAAACATTCGAGTTGAACACCATCCAGATGGCACAGTAGCGTTGATAATTGATAATGTGAAGCCGGAAAATGCCGGGAAGTATACGCTTATTGTTGCTAACAAGATGGGAGAAATTTCTGCTGATGCCAAGGTTGAAATTGAGAAGCGTCCTACTAAACCAGAATTTGTGACCAAGATTCAACCACTTACGGTAATTGAAGGCTTCCCGGCCAAGTTCGAAGTTAAAGTTGTTGGTAACCCTGAACCACAGATTTCATGGAAGCGCAATGGAGCTGAAATAATTTCTGATTCGAAGCATATTAAGGTTACTGATCTTCCGGATGGTGTTAGTGTTCTTCATATTGAAGCATGTGACTCGGTGCGTGATGCTATGACCTATTTTGTTGTGGCTACAAATGAAGCTGGTGAGGCTAAGTGTTCAGCAGCCCTAACTGTTAATCCATCATCTAGAAACGATAGGCCCGAGGAACGTCCACAATTCTTACACTTCCTTCGAGATGTCATCACCGATGAAGGTCAACCTTTAGTCCTCGAAGCCCCCTTTACTGGAAATCCAATTCCCTCTGTGGAATGGGCTAAAGACGGTGTTCCAATTACACCATCAGAGAGAATTTTGCTGACTTGTGATGGTCGTAAAGTTGGCTTGACCATCGACAAAGCCCTACCATCTGATGCTGGACAGTACAGTGTTACCATTGTGAACCCATTGGGTTCAGAAAGTTGTCAAGCCAAAGCTTCGGTGCATAAAGTGTTCCAGACTCCATCATTCACACAGAAATTTGGAGATATTCAACAAGTCCCTGGTCGCGATGCTAAGTTCCCAGCGAGGGTATCTGGTGTTCCTCAGCCAGAAGTTAAATGGACCAAGGATGGTGTAGAATTGCGTGACTGTGAGAAGTATAGGATCAAGCGGGATGGTGACGCTTGTTGTTTGTACGTAATGGATTCTCAGCCAGATGATGCTGGTTGTTACATGGCTACTGCCTCAAACAAAGAAGGATCGGTCACCTGCATGGGTAAACTTGATATTGTCAAAGAAATGTAAGTATATGTCAAATCTTTAGGAATAACTGCCTAACATTAAATCAAAATTTAGTAAAGTGGCAAAGAAGGTGGAACCAGCCAATTTCGTCAAGAAGATCGGCGATACAGAACTCTACAAGGGCATGACTGCTAAGTTTACAGCTTGTGTAGCTGGTATTCCTGATCCAAAGGTAGAATGGTACAGGAACGATCACCGTTTGTACCCCACAGACAGAATTCGAATGGAGACAGATCGCAATGGTCTTCTTCGACTTACAATTGCTGGTGTAGATCAAGATGATTTGGGCACCTACATCTGCAAGATTTATAATGAACATGGATCAGACAGTTGTGAAGCCCAGTTACGTTTCGATGAAGGAATGGAGGCACGTCCCAAGCGTCTCACAGACCAATATACCGATTACGATAAGTACAAGAAAAGTGGTGCTCCAATGCCACTCTCTGATCCACCAATCATTTCTCGCATGACTGATCGCCATTGTACAGTTTCCTGGAAACCCTCGATTCCATCTGCTCCCAGAGCACCTGTTACCTACCAATTGGAAATGTTAGAAATGCCAAATGGCGAGTGGTTTACGGTACGATCAGGTATCCGCAGTTGCTGTTGTGATGTTAGGAATCTTGAACCATTCCGCGACTACAAATTCAGGGTTCGCGTTGAGAACAAATATGGAATCAGTGATCCATCACCATTTGCACTGACGCATCGTGAAAAACTGGAACCGGATCGACCCAAGTTTATGCCATACCTCCCACCTGGTATTGACTTCCGTCCTGAAACCTCTCCATACTTCCCGAAGGACTTTGATATTGATCGCCCACCTCATGATAACATGGCCCAACCACCTAGATTCTTGCGCCAGGAATATGATGCGCAGTATGGTGTTAAAGATCAGAGTTGTAGCCTGTTTTGGTTCGTTTATGGTTATCCCAAACCAAAGATGACTTATTACTTTAATGATATATTGATTGAATCTGGTGGAAGGTATGATATGAGTTATACCAGGAATGGGCAGGCTACTTTGTTCATCAACAAGTAAGTGTATTGTTGTAAAAATTACAATTTTGAAACTGTCCCTCTTTATTTTTTTTATAGAATGTTGGATCGTGATGTTGGTTTCTACGAAGCGGTGGCAGTCAATGAGCATGGTGAAGCTAGACAGAGAGTGCGCTTGGAAATTGCTGAAGCTCCTACCTTTATTCGAAGGCCCGACATTGAATACGTGATGGTTCGGAATAAAGCACGTTTTGAAGCAAGAATTGCCGGAGTACCATATCCAGACATCAAATGGTATAAGGATTGGAAGCCACTGGCTAATTCTACCAGAATTAAGGTAATCTCCGTCCCCTTTGTGACACTACATTCATTAATAACAGTTATCTGAAAAGCTTCAGTGGATGGAACCCGACATTGCGGTGTTGGTCATTACCGACTGCATCTTTAAAGATGAAGGTTTGTATTCGGTAAGTGCCCGTAACGTTGCCGGTAGTATTTCCGCCAGTGCGATGCTCCACGTTGAAGAGAACGATCTAGAATACAATATCCGCACCTACCAGAATCCAAATCCGATTAAGTTGCGCAAGAAGCCATATTCTGAGATGTATGATATTGGTGATGAATTGGGTAGAGGTACCCAAGGTATCACCTATCATGCTGTGGAGAGGTTGAATGGACGTAACTATGCTGCCAAGATAATGCATGCCCGTGGTGACTACCGCCCAATGATGTATAACGAATGGGAGATGCTCAATCAACTCCATCATAGAAGGTTGATTTCTTTACATGATGCATTTGAACATGAAGATAGTTTGACCCTAATTTTGGAACTTGCCGCTGGTGGTGAACTAGTCAAGGATTACCTCCTTAAGGTGGACTCTTATACCGAGTCTGATATTGCTGGCTACATTAGACAGATCTTGCAAGGAATACAATATATGCATGAGAGGGGTATTGGACACATGGGTCTTAATATTGGAGATATTTTACTGTCACATCCTAACAGTGATGAGATTAAGATCACGGACTTTGGTCTTTCCCGAAGAATCCAAATGGGTAAACTGTATCCTCTTAAATACGGTGTACCAGAATATGTCAGCCCTGAATGTGCCAATGGTGAAGGCACAGGTTTGGCGCATGATATGTGGAGCATCGGTATTATTACCTACATCCTCCTCTCAGGCCACTCTCCATTTAGAGGAATTCACGACATGGAGACCTTGCAAAAGATACAATCAGGAAAATGGGTGTTTGATGAAGCCTGGTGGAGCAAACTGAGCTTGGAGTGTCGTGACTTTATTACCAAGTTACTTGTCTATCAAGCTGAAGGTCGTATGGATGTACACACTGCTTTACGTCATCCTTGGTTGGAAAGATGCGATAAAGTGTATCAGGATGAGTATAGGATTAGCAGCAAGTACCTTCGGGATTATTATTTGTTGTATAGAGATTGGTATGACAACGCGTCCTGCCAGAGATGGTTCAGACGTAAGCCACTGGAAGGAGCGTTTACCCAACCTTCTAGGATGGTATATCCACCTGGTGAGAGGTCTACTCCTCCACCGGAACCCTCTGTTAAGGCCAAGAAGAAGACATGGGAAGACCAGGTGCCTAGTAGATCACCACTTAACTACGAAATTGGTGCCTTCAAATCAGAGAGTCAGTAAGTAGTCCTTTTACTTCCAATATATTGCAATAGAGGAATTTTCTTTATACAATATGTATTTGTTATAGTTATCAAAATGGACCAGATACTTATCTTCTGCAATTACGAGACGTTGATTTCCCGGTACGTCTACGTGAGTACATGAAAGTGGCAGGAAGTCGTGGTCCGTGTGTGGCACATATCGTCTCTAACGAAAATGGCTTTGATTGGGAAACTCCAGTAATCCGTGAACGTAGGCGCTTCACTGATATTATGGATGAGGAAATTGATGATGAACGGAAAACAAGAATCAATCGGTACGGATCTGGTGAGTCCAGCTACACTATTAGAAGACTAAGGCACGAAATAGGAACCCGATTGGACACCTACATTGAAGCGGAAGCTTTCCTTGAAAGTAAGATCGAAGGTCGCCTGCCATTCTTCCGTGAAAAGCCCCAAATGTGTGCCATGCAAGAAGGTAAGGATTTGGAAATGATTTGTATGGCCGTTGGCGATCCGGAGCCTACAGTACAATGGTTCAAAAACGATTCAATTATCGCGGAATCGCATCGTATTAAAATTACGCTTGATGCCAACGGTCGTTCGCATTTGAAATTCTGCCCGGCATTGTCATTCGACTTGGGCATGTATAAAATCGTCGCGAGAAATAAGATCGGCCAAACAATTGTGCGCACGCGAGTCGTTTTAGGCCAGGTTTCAGATGCGCCAGATTCCCCTGAAGGCGCGCAAGTATCCGATAACCAAGTACTGCTCACTTGGAAGCAGCCCAAACACGACGGCCACTCCCCAGTCATTTGCTATAGTGTGCAATACAAACACGCCGATAATATGGAGTGGGTCGAAATGGCGAACAATGTTGATCATGAGTTCTATTTGGCTCAGGACTTAGAGGCCGGTACGAACTACATCTTCCGTTTGGCTGCAAAGAACGCGATGGGATGGAGCGAATACGGCGTTGCATCGCCCGTTGTTATGACTCTTCCCACGGGAGCTCCCAAGATTCAATTAAGTAGGGCCATGACTCATCTTCAGCAGATGACTGACGCGGGTGCAGAAGCCAATCTGGAAAGACGTAACTCGTTGGTCTACACCTTCGAAACAGATCCAACGGACTGGATCAATGCGGATCCACAAGAAAAGTACAACTTTATATCCGAGATATTTCGCGGTCAATTTGCCGCCGTTGTTAAGGCACTTGATAAAAAGAAAGACACCGTAGTGGTGGCTAAAGTAATCGATACGAACGCTCAGGGCGCAGATCACGTTGAGGGCGAGTTCGCCGCGCTGAGGTCACTCAGACACGAGAGGATCGCAACCATGTTGGAAGCCTATAAATCACCGGATCGTTCATCGGTGTTTATCCTGGAAAAGTTGCAAGGAGCCGATGTGCTCACTTATCTCGCCACGCGTCACGAATATACAGAACAAACAGTCGCTACAATCATCTCACAGGTACTGGATGGATTGCAGTACTTGCACTGGCGCGGTCTATGCCACTTGGACTTACAACCGGATAACATTGTGATGTGTGGCGTGCGCTCCGTTGAAGTCAAACTTGTTGACTTTGGCTGTGCGCACCGAGTTACCAAGCTCGGCAACAAAGTTCCTATTGTGGGCAGTCCCGACTACATTGGTAAGTACCACTTTCAATCCTCCGGGGCCACCTATCTAACTCTCAACTATCTAAACAACTATCTAAATCCGTATTCCACTACCCCTTAGCGCCCGAAGTACTCGCTGAAGAACCAGCATTCCCTCAAACTGATATTTGGAGTGTGGGCGTTCTCACCTACGTCTTACTCTCTGGAACCCTGCCCTTCCGCGGAGAAACACCTGAGGAATCACGACAAAACATCCTTTTTGTGCGTTACCGTTTCGAACATCTTTACAAGGAGGTCTCCCAGGAAGGTGTCCGCTTCGTGATGCTCTTATTTAAGCGACACGCAAAGTATGTCAAATCATCCAACCCCTTTTTCATTACTTCAATAATTTTATATTATTCTGTGGCAGTAAACGACCAACTGCTGAAGAATGTCACGAGAACAGATGGCTCCTGCCCACGGACTTCATGATTAAGAAACGTGAGCGTGCTGTGTTTTTGGGCAACCGACTGAAGGAGTACTCAGAAATGTACCACGCCGAAAAATCGAAGGATCAAACCACCTCGGCGGGCAAAGTCGGTCGGTCTATGAGTATACAGGAGGAGTTGCAGACTGCTCCATTTTAATTTTACTAATTTATTAAGTAATCAACTTTGCGGGAGTGGAGAGAAAGTTTGAGAGCATATTTGTTAAGTTTTACCTTTGTCGAAACTTATTGCAGACAACTGTAAATATTGACACACTGCACTGGTGTTATCTTTGTTATCAGCAGTTATAGATTAATTATAATTAATATATAAAAGTAGATTAGTTATGGTATATATTACAAATACATGAATATGTTTTTGTTCTCTTATTTCGATTAATATAATTATAGATGTTGACTTTCTTTGTTTCTCTGTTGAATCCTCGAGGCTTGGTAATAAAATAGAAAAGAGTGACATAACTGAAAGGGCAATAAATTAATAAAATCTTTGTGTAGGCAAAAAATCACCTAAAGGCTTTTATGGCTTTTGTATGTTATTCTGCATATATCATTTTTCTATTATTCTTCAAGCATACGTGAAGACATATGTGGTTGTTGTTATAAAAATGACGTAATAAAAATGAGCAAAGTCCCCACAGAAAAGTTGACGGCCAATGCAACGTCTGTATCATGGAATTGCATTTACAGACACATACAGCACATTTCTTTTATAGCCCATTGGAGAAGTGGGATTGAAATGTCCATAGACAGAGTATATGAGAAAGTCGCGATAGAAGTTCAGAATTATCCGCGAGCGTCGCCGGAGTGGTCAGTTGCAGTGGTGTGATTGCAAAATAGTGCAAAACATCGGTAAACTTTTCTCAACTGTAAGTACCAGAAGCCATTTGTTTAAATCCGAGATTTACTGCCTTAGTTTTGCTGGGTTTTGAAGAATTTCCCTCCAATTTTAAGACCGTACTTAATAGCCATCCAAAGTTGATTTACGTGGTCTATAGTTTGCTAATTACTAACTCAGAAGTTATTAGTTTGTCATGTTATCTAGTGAATAAGTTTCTCTAAATCTTACAAGAGTGCAACCGGACTGTAAGTTGAGTGCAACAACGTTGCATAACTTGTTACGTTGGTACTTTCTCTTGCAAACTGAGTGCTAAGTCTCTCTCTATTAAAGCAACAAACCGGAAATCTAAGCGTCTGAGAATAATTGCATTTGGTTGCGCTTGCATTAGCGGATCTTCGAGTTGGCTATTATGGAGATTATTGGCTAGACTGATTTCCACTTTCCCTTTTTAGTGTCACTTTGGTCTCTCCGTA
This sequence comes from Weissflogia rhopalogaster, assembly GCA_019419845.2. NCBI lineage: Eukaryota > Metazoa > Arthropoda > Insecta > Coleoptera > Staphylinidae > Weissflogia > Weissflogia rhopalogaster. The sequence continues at coordinate 47,307 of WSZQ02089094.1, read as the reverse complement.
TGTCTACAAATTGGAAAACCTGATAAACGTATAGAAAAAAGAACAATGTTGGCCGCGACGATTCTCTTCAGCGTGTTTTTATTCCTCTTTAATTATCTCTACTGTGTGAAGCCGAAAAACTACCCGCCTGGACCGAAATGGCTTCCAATTGTCGGCAGCGCATTGACAGTCTCCAAATTGCGCAAAAAGACCGGCTCATTGGCTGAGGCGATGGCGATTCTAAGTAAAAAATATGGACCCGTGTTGGGCTTCAAATTTGGCCAGGAACGTATCGTTATTTGCTATGGAAGTAACGCGATTCGGGAATTTTTGAACACGGAGAGTCTCAATGGCAGACCGATGGGGCCATTCTATGAATTGCGCACGTTCGGTCGTAATGGTATCCTGCTAACCGATGAGCAGTTCTGGGTCGAACAGCGACGATTTATCTTGCGGCATCTACGTGAATTCGGCTTCGGGAAACGCAGTATGAGCGAAATGATCGAAGCTGAAGCGGATGTTATGGTAGCACATATCAAACAATTGATCGGCACTCAAAAAGAGATCACTGCACCGATGGATACAATGTTTGGTATCCATATATTGAATACGATTTGGACAATGCTCGCTGGTACCAAATACAATCCTGAGGACGCCAATCTTAAATATCTACAGAATATTCTTACGGAATTATTTAAGAATATTGATATGATCGGGACGATTTTTAGTTATTTTCCTTTTTTGATCTATTTTGCTCCTGAGTATTCCGGGTACAATTTGTATATGAAAACTCACGTACCTATTTGGAGGTTCATCAAGCAGGAGATTAAACGGCATAAGGAGACCCATACGTCGGGAAGTCCTCGGGATTTGATTGACGTGTACCTAGAGATGCTAGCCGTTCCTGAAAAGCCAGATAGTTTCACTGATGACCAACTGCTTGCCATCTGTTTGGATTTATTCATGGCTGGATCGGAGACGACAACGAAGTCGATGAGCTTCTGCATGCTACATCTCCTGCTGAACCCCGACGTACAGCGGAAGGCCCAGCAGGAGATCGATACAGTTGTTGGAAGGGATAGGATGCCGGCTCTTAATGATCGCCCTAAGTAAATATAAATTTTATTTATGCCACTAACAAATAGTTCAACCATTGAATATTGATCGCACAGTACAGCTTGTTTTTGCTTTAGTTTTTTAGTATTTGCTTTTGTGTTGTTGAGTATATAGCCATTTGTTTCGTATGTGAATAGTTGTTGCTTATGATACTGTTGTTAGCATGCCGTATCTGGAGGCGATTGTGATGGAAACACTGCGCCATTTCATGCGACGAACGTTTGGGGTGCCACATCGTGCCCTTAAGGATACGCAGCTCTGCGGTCACTTCATTCCGAAGGTATGCTCAAAGCGAACGCATTTATCGTTTCCTGTATGGGGGGATGCTTCCCTTCCTTTGGTTGGGTGGGAGGGGTGGTTGCCTTGATGTGGCATAGGTTGACGAGCGTTTAACCACATTTCTCGTGCGCGTCGCATGATGCCGTACTTTCCAGGACACGATGGTGATCCCAACCTTTCATGGCATCTTCGAGGGCGCGGAGTGCATGTGGGCGGACCCGTACGCCTTCCGGCCGGAGCGCTTCATCGTCGACGGGCGCGTGAAAGCGTTGGATATGTTCATACCGTTCGGCATGGGGAAGCGGCGCTGTCTCGGCGAAACTCTCGCCCGTGGTAACCTCTTCATCTTCATCGGCGCGCTGCTGCAGAACTTTGATTTTCGCGTGCCCGCCGGCGTGCCACCACCAACCACCGACACCATCGACGGCGTGACAGCCGCCCCGCGGCCCTTCTGCGGCATCATCGCCCATCGCACCACATGATCGATGTGCCGGCATTCTTCCCGCCAACCACCCCCCGAAGACCAGGGGCAAAGTCGCATGCCATCGTCACCATTGTTACCATACTCTAAATTCCTTATGCTCTATGCAATTCCGTTTAGCACCGAATTGTCCAATAAATTATTACGTTTTTCTGTTTGTCTTATTTGCTTAGATATAAATGGTCGTGGTCATTTTACAAATACAAAAAAATGATAACATAACATAAATTAGATAACAACATAATTTATAATAAACTTTGTCAAAAGGGTTGGTTTATTGAAAATTACGCAACCTGATAAATATTATAATTCTCTGAAAAAAAGGAAAATTTAACTAGGAGTTAATTTCTTATATTAGAAAAATAGTGTCTCCCATTCAGTTTTACCAAACCTGAGGCACAAAAAAAATTAAAGGAAAGAAACGATAAATTCTCTTCTATCGGTTGCATAGTTCTCAATACCAAATCTTCATAAATAACAAACAAAAAGATGCATTTGATTAACGCCATTAATAAAAAACACACGCTCATGGGCTGGGAAAGAGTTGAGGAGGGCGGTGGTGTACAAATAGCGTGCACGTAATTCCATTACTTAATAATATCACAGAGGATGCTGAGGGGTGCGGTCGAGTATATTGTAGCGATTCAAGATGTGTGGGAAGAGCAGGGAGACCCGACCGCCGCTCAGTGGTCACCTAGCTACCGAGTACTCGTCTTGAATGTGAATCTGTCGAAATGAAACGCAATCATTATGGTGCGGTTAAAAGCCGCTTTAAGGGCTGTTGAAATTGTACCAACCTCGCTCAATATGGCCCAATTGTCGCTCTCGCTGTGTACGTTCAACCGGAGCGCTGTGACGCGTCCGATACTTTCATTGGGATTCCCCGTTGCTATACCAACGCCATCAAATTTACCTTTGAAAAACAAACCACAAAGTGATATTTTGCTTTGTGAGGATAAACAGTGATGTGTTTTATTAATATTTCCATAAAATGTTTAAAAACCGCAGATTTGACTATTAACTAATTATTTTCTTATAGAAAATGGAATAAAGAACAAAAACAGTTGCCATGTTTAATCTGAACTAATAATAATTTCCCAGTGTGTTTAAACGCACTTTTACGGGCAATAAGATATTTGGGACATTTAAACACGTTGTTCTTTTATTTTATACGCAGATTTACAGCGAATATATATCGTTTGAGCACATGTAAACACATTTTTCTCCTCTATTTTATCGATTTTTTTCACAAAACTTAAGAAACCAGGTACTGATTTTGAAACCTGAAAAGGTAATGATCTCCCGATGTGTTTAAAAGCAAGCATTTGCAAGAATAGTCATTTGAACTCATCTAAGTACGATTTTTGTTATAAAAAATGATTATTATATCTCATGAAGAACAAAAACCGTAGCCATGATTAAACTGAACTTTAATAATAATTTTTATGAGAAAATAAAAAGAGATTTAATATAAAATATTACAAGATTCCACTAAAATAAAAATGTAAACATTTTTTATGCGCCATCTAGTGAGATGCAATATATTAAAGATAGAAAAAGGAATGGAAGTAAACACGCGAATGCTTAATCTTAATTTGCGGAATAAAAGAAACCATGAAAAACTTTAGATTAAAAATATTAATGACCGTGGAATGAAAAAGTAGTAAAAGGGTCGTTCAGCTCACCAACAACAATGTAGCCATCAGCTGTGAGATTCAGCGAGTTGACGTAGAGATTGCTCTCCGCCGGCATAACTTCTACGGTCGTATTGTAGAACTTGTCGGAAGGATGTTCGACGTTGCCGCTTCGGAAGAAAAACCTAACAAATCACACAAACTTGTCAGCCGTTTGCCAAACTCCTCCCTATATATACTCAGAAATAGAGAGAGAAAGTGAGAAAGAGAACGCCACCTTGCGGTGGGTAGCACGTGCTACCAACTTTTCCACGCCTAATTACGCACGCATTGTGTGCGGTTACCTTTTGATATGAATCGGCGTCTTAAACTTGAAGATTAACTGATCCCCGGGCTGTGGCAGGAGGCCCCAAAAGAACGTCTCGCCGAGGTAGGCACGCTTCAGGCTATAGAGCTTGTAGCATTTGATGCCGGAGATGATGTCAGCATCGGGGTTCGAGTGCGGGAAGAAAAGCGCCACCTTGCCAAACTGCTTGTCCTGTGTAGAGGAGCGTAAACATTACGACGCGTTCGCCAGACCGGAAAAGAAGAAAAGGAAGCGCCGGACGTGCGGAATGAATAAGTAACTTTTAGGGTTCGGGCGCAAAATATTACTCCCCGGAGCAAACGCGGCAAAAATGCGCACATATTTTCCAACTTCGGAATGGCGTTGGGCGCAAAACACATACTTGCATGTATAGCAATTAGGGTTACCAACTTTGCGAGTTAAAACTAGAGTGAAAAACTGCAATTTTCTATGTATAATTTTGATGGCTTAGAAAAGAGCATTTGATTGTTTGAAAATACTTTATGAAGGTCAACCAGGGAGAGTATACCGACACCGATCTCCTGATGTGTTTAAAAGCTACTTTTGCGAATACAAACTATTTGAGCTTAGCTAAATAAGATTTTCTTTTGAATTTTAATTAAACTATACCGAAATTTCATAAATGTCTCTTGAATCTTCGAATCGTTAAAGATCTCGATCTCCCAATGTGTTTAAGCACACTTTTACCGGCATTAAGACATTTGCGCTTGCTGATATAGTTCTCTAATATTTCAGATTGCACGCTAACATCAGAGACGATAAAATGCGAAGCTCACGATGTGTTTAAATGTAAGTTAAGCGATAATAATTCGTTTGAGAATATGTAAATATGTTTTTCTCATATATTTTGCGAAACTTCCCAATTATTTCAGAAATTCTTTTTTTTAGCGAAACTTTCCCAAATTTCAGAAATCTCATTCACACTTTCGTTCAATTAGTGATAGCGAGCTTTTTGTGTTTAATTCAACGCAGTTTTAAGCGAAAAAAGTTTGAAACGCGTCTACACCGGTTTCCTCTCGATGTGTTTTAATGTAGTTTACCAATCTCCTGATGTGTTTAAACTAACTTTTTAATGAAAATAAGTCTTGCATATCGTTCGGAAAAAAGATTTCCCTTATATTTTAGCGAAACAACAACAACAAATCGTGTTTCAGTATACGAAACGAAATCAATATAGAAACGAAAAAAATGACAATATCTGAATTTGTTTAAATACGCTTTTGATGAAAATAAGTCATTTCTTACTGACTCCCTGAGACATTTAATTTGCTCCAAGGAGGGGACCACAAGGACCAAGTTCAGGGAGGTCGTTGAGACGTCAGTCACAAGGGAAAACACCCTAGCCTAAGGCAACATGAGTCTACGTGAACAGTCGTAGTCCCATCGAAATCGTACTATAAGAAATGAATCTCGAAATTTTTCCTCATTCATAAAATGAAACGTGTTTATGTTTAATAAAATGATACTAAGAACGGACGTTCATATTTCAATAAGTAATATTACACCCATAAATCTTCTAAAACTCGTATAAAGATTTAATGCATAAAACTCATAAAAGGAAAGTTAAAATTTATTTTTCCAAAAGTTTATGGTAACCCTAACTGCAATCGCTTCCGTACTATTCACTACCCCGCCGGTTGCCATGTGGACGAGGAAATATTAAAGGCAGGATCTTCGCAAAATAAAGCACTGGTCGGTTTTTCGTGGGGGTGGCAGCAGCGAGACGCGACATGCTGCCCCCGTTGAAACAAGCGCTCGGTTTCGCTGGCGCAATGAATATTTATAAACAGCTTGATTAAAAAAGGTCGCCATGCTCGATCCTTTACGATTATGGCGCGTTATTAATTTAGCGACACCGCCAAAAAGTACATAATTCCCGAAAAACGCTAAAACATTAATTAATACGCTGACATGTTGCCACCGCCAAGGCATAAAGTCAACATTTTCCACAGCCTGCACATGCACACGGGAAAACTTTCTAGCCATGTTTCTCTTTCCCCATGTAGTTTATCACAAATCGCACTCAACCTACCCACCGGCACCGGACATAAATCTTTGATTCGTGCGCAGGTAGTATGCGTTTACAATGTAATATGTACGATTCTTATTCGACTTTAGTTTCGCCGAAAATAATAAAAAAGAAGAAACAGCGCCGGAAAGTTGTCGGTTTTTATGGAGGGGTGGTCAAATGCGAGTAGACAACTTCCGGATTCGTAAGCGGTTTGAATTATTTACGGGGATGAAATGACGATTACGTCTACCCCCAGTCTTTTCCACCCCCTACTCCCCGGTGAAATAGAGTAGGGGAAGTGGGCGTAGTGACTTATTTGTCCATGGGGAGCATAAAGTGAACAGAGTCACATTCAAAACGATGAAAATTGATCCGAATTTGAAAGTCCTTCTTTTGTGACAGCGATTTAATTTTCCTGCTGCCGTATGTGGCCGTAGCTCTACTACTGGTCCGCATATTCAAACAGAAAACGCGCGGGAAAACCCCGAGGCCTTTTGCTTCCTCGTCCTGTCTATGGAATGTTTAAAATACAAACGCGAGTGAGCGGTTTTTCTGGTTTTGTGCCAGCAGCCTGTCGACAACGACGCATTGATTTTACCTTAAGCTTTTGCACTTTGCCTTTGAGCGACGAATGCGTCCCGATGTGCTGGAAGAGTGACGGTTTGTAATGGATCCACAGCTTTGCTTTGTCCCTTTTGTAGAAGTCCTGCGGGAGGAAAAACCGTAGAAAAAACAGCATTTAGTGACGAGCGCTGAGGGAACTTGGTCATGCTTTTTCTGCCTCCTACCTTATTCTTCTCCCAGTTGCATATTTTCGTGTAAATGAGATCGTCCAGCAGCCAGTCCACCGGCTTGTCATTGTAGAACATTTGAAAGAACTGGATCAACCACGGCAGCTCGGCGCTCTTGAACATTTTGCCTGTTGTTGAGAGGAACACAATATGAAAGCATCTGTTGTATATGTTGATTGTTCTTTTTGTGTTCTATTGTTGCATAGTTGGAATGTTAAAATGTTGGGATGGAAATGTTGCGGGAAGCTATGTTAAATACACCTAAAGTAAACGTAGTAATATGTTTAACCAAATGGAATTTCGTTTTTATCAAGATTCTTTTGAACAATCACTTCAAAAGTTTTAAAAAATTCCTCAAACGATAATCTAATCTAACAATAATATCCTCTTATAAATTTTATCCAATAGAAGTGTATAAAATCGATGTACAGGAAGCGTTATTAATAATTAATAAGATATAGTTTTTCCTCATTCTCCAATTTCCTATACAAAGAAGCTCGATTCGAGTTACGAACATGTCACAAGGTGCTAAGTCTCTGCGCGTCAAGAAATTAACAGCAAATTCACGCATGCTCGTTAGCATGCATTATCGTAATTGTCCAGCCAAACAAGGCAACAAGTACCTTGTTTTTGTTTATGGCTATATAAAAATGTCAACATGAAAGAGTGGTGTTATGAAAGTACAAACATTCGCCGACAGATTCCATCGAAAGAGAGTAAATTAGTCCTACAACATAAATTTTATAAAATATCCCAATATAATTTGATTTATTTCAAAACTCTACTGAATTATGACCTTGAGAGCTTTGAAAAAAAAAAATTGAAACGATCTTCTAATCTTGAGAAAATATTCCTTCATGAAAATATGTAAAATATCAAAAAATTGACAGTAATCGCATGCGCGTAAGCATGCATAAACGGAGTTATCCAGCAGGACAACGCGACATGTACCAAGCCAACGAATAAAATTACTCGGTTTTCACGTCAAAAATATAATATTCAATAAAATGTATTTTGTGTTTCATGATCAAAACGCTGAAAAACCAGTGAAAAACGAGCCGATAATTACCTATCAAAATTTATGACATTTTAATTACAAATCGGTCTGTTTTTTTCGGTAGAATAACCAAGTGGCGTGTAATTAGTATAAATTTAATAAAGAGATCAAAAATATTATCTATTAATTAAAATTGGAGTGTGTGAAATTGAAAAAAAAAGACTGATAAAATAATTTATTCTTTTATCTTTTAAAAAGTTTTCTTTTATTTTAGGGCGTCTGGTATTTCAAAATTTCTAATTAAATGCAAATATTCTTAGAAACTTTTAAAAACATCCCCAGAAATGAAATTAATTTAAATTTTCCTTTAGCGAAGCTCGAGACAAAAATACCCCTGGACGAAAATTACGTAAGTTGATTTCGAAATGATTAAAATGAGTGCAGTCCTGCGGCACATGCCAGCAAATGAAATTTAATACGCACCTATAAAGCCCAGCTGGCAAAAATCGAGCACAAACCACGGCTCCTTATTCGCCGTCTTGTCGAGTGCGAATTTCTTCATCTCGCTGATGTAGTACGGCTTCGCGAGGATGTCGTCCTCCAGCTGCACGTAGAACGTACCCTTCGGCTGGCAGTAGGACATCAGGAAGGCGAAATCCAAATTCTGCTTGGACCGCCAGCGCACGCGTTCGAGGGGGTCGCCGAGCGTCGTGCGCAATTTGTCCATATCCGGATAGTAGGAGACGGCGGGCGACACCACTTCAATTAACCCGCTGTCAACTTGACTGGGAAATCTGTATTTATTCGCAGAAGGGCGGCAATATTAGCTATATTACGGGTGCTTTATCACCTGGAAATTGCCACTCAGCTGAGAGCGCTGAGAGAGATTGCCAAAAAGCAAAATCGCAAAAAGGAAGAAAGGGAAGAAAAAAAAAACAAATCTGCTCGCATACCTCAACTCGATTTCCTTCGCCACTTGCAGCACGTATTCGAGATCCGTCTGTAAACAGCAAAACAGCAAAACAAAACGATTAATCAAATTTAAGTACCTGAACAGCATTGGGAATAATTAATGAAGATATTACTACGGTTGTGGGAGTTGTAAAATCATAAATTTGCTTGTTTTATGTAATAATTGATATTCGGAATGTTCAGTTAATTAATTTTAATGTTCATATTATGGAGAAAATAATATCCTAACTTGGTTTGTATAGATTTATTTGAAATGTTTACATAACAATTGCTAATCTGTACTTAAGATATTTATATACGTAAGTCGCAATCAAAGATTTTAATCAACCCTGTTTAATTTCCTACATTTATGTTTAAAAAAGTTCACAAAATGTTCGCATATTGAATTCTCAAACCGAAATGTTTGCAAACAGACATAATCGTTAACTGAAATGCTCATTAACAGAAATATTCCTAAATCGAAATGAAACTGTCCTTAACAAAATTACGTGTTTAAATTTGTTTGTAAATC
>WSZQ02089094.1:22783-33946 GCA_019419845.2 Weissflogia rhopalogaster | reverse complement strand
ATATGACCTTATAGACAGTTCCATATAAACATACCAACTTTGATCAGCTCCACAGCACGCCAGGAAAATCGCAAAAAAGTCGAATTTGCATATTTGTAGTCGATTATTTTTTGCAATTATTTAGAGTAACTTAACAGTAACTTGTTCCCAAGCTAATTACATTTGTATATCTTCATATGAACAGTCTCTTGTAAAATTGTAAACTTTGGACATTAATTGTACAAAGAGTATAAGATGCTGCAAAATAAATATCTTCTGTTTCAATTTTCGTTTGAACCATGGAATTGGAATTGACAAACAACGGCACTGCTGTTTGACTGCTAAACAGAAGAAAAACTAGGCAACTTCTTCGACGTAGCTTTGCCTTTTAACTAATTTATATTTCACTTGAACTTTAATTAAAGCGATGATGACATTATTACACAAGGAAATACATTTTCTCTATTATACCGAACAAAATAGAAAATATTTCAGTTTGCCAGTACTTTTTGAGCAACTCTGTCTCAAAGGTAAACGAAGGAAGCATAATGAAAAGACAGGAATGTTTTAACCGGCAGCCGAAGGTTTATTAAAATAATGTTTTCCGTAGTCAGGCGCTTAGAAAACTCTCCTGTTACTGCATAATGAGAGCAAGGCAAACAAAAATTGAGTATGATAAATCATGGCGTCTAATACCGCTACCAGCAGCCGCCGCCGCCGTTGTGACAACATATTTCCAACGGAGAAAATAATCGCCGTGTCTCTGGATTACGAAATAATTCTCTAAGGGCGCTTTTTTTTGCAAAGCCGCACCGTGCCGCGCCGTCCTGAGGGAAATATGGATTAATTGCGACGCATTAAGCAACGAGTGAATAAATATTACAAGACGTACAAATAAGTAATTAGCAAGCGGTGGGGAGCGAACAGGAAAAGAATTTTGGAATGGGAAACTGTTACAGCTTAGCCTCTGACCGCGATTGGCTGTGCAATTTTATGAAGGGCGTAAACCCCATCATTCAAATGTCAAACATCATTTTTATCTCGTCATGCGACGGGAAAATCAGTGGGAATGTTTCCGGATGGTCTGAATTCGATGATATGTTTTTTTTCTCCGTTGATGTCGAATGTAAAGGATGCAAGATCAGATAGGGTGGGAAAGGGAAAGCTCGATTGGAATCTATTAATGATTTTTGGTGTGTATAAACGTGATAGGATGAAATTATTTTTCTTTCTCATGTTGAGATGAAAGCTTAGATAAGATAACTCGAATTAAATCGTGATAAATTAAAGAAACGTTGGAAAATGTAAAATTTGAATAACTTATCAAGATTTCTTCTTTTCAAGTTTTGGAATAGTGATAATAGAATTAGTTTTTTTTTTATGTTTTAAAGAAAAACAAGCATAGAAAGTTTGTAGAAGTCAATTCTAATTCTTAAAATGTATATTCAATTGTTCATAGTAAAGTAATTAATATTTAATCTGTCTTTGATTAAAAAAAAGATGAAGTTATAACAGATGAAAATGAATCATTTTCTATTTTAGTGAATAAATCAACGAGTACAAGTACTTCTTCGTGTAATTCTGTTTCGTATGTAATTCGGATGTCGTGGTTTTTAATATAATTTATATATTTCCTGGTGATGCCCGGGACCTGATGCAACAGGACCTTTTTAAGTTATTTGAGTTTAGCCTATGTGTTAAGTACCGCTCACCCCGCAGTTTCTGTTTACAAAGCACACCATTTCGAACACCACAATTTCTTTATTAGAACAAAATGATAAGAACAAAAAACTTAACAAACACTCGACAAACAATTAGTATGAAAATAAATAATGATAAAATAATTCTAAATGTTTGTTGTAAAAAGAATCTTTTAATATTGAATAAAAATGTTGGCCAAAGAAATTAATCCATTTCACTTAAACTTGTAAATCCCATTAACCAAACCCCCACAGAAAATGCGACTATGTTTGTAAAACTGAAAAATCCCTGCAATTTATCCCGCATCGATTTAAAAAATCTTATTGTTTTTGTAACTCTGCGTCTACCGTCAGCGCAATTCAACCGATGAAATGGGAAACACGCGATTGCAATTTTTCCCCGACGCGACAAGCATGCTGGAAAATCGTAAATTCCTTTCACTATACAGCCACACGGAACGCACACATCGGAATGCCACGCACTGTAATCGTATATCAGCACAAAAAAGGGACGAGACCATGCAGGCACGAAAGCAGAAAAAAAAACATTGATACGCACACAGAGGCGTGAAATATTATGGCGGAGGAGCCTTTGTACAGAGCAGTGTAAGACAACGCCGTGTGGATTTTTCCCTCGCAGCTGGCGAGTTTCCACTATGGTATTCTATGCCAGCCGCACACATCTCATCATAATGCTCATAGGGAAACATCGCGGAAATGAGATGGAATTTTATCGCTCCAGTAAACGGGTTCGCCTACGCCTACTACATAGGACTATCTACGGTTGGGTGCGATTCAGATCGAAGATGGCGATGGTGACGGTTTACACGTTCTGCACAACTCGAGGCGCATTTTGACGGCTTCCAGCAGCTCTGGGGAGATGTACACGTGTGCATTGTGCTGTTCACGTGTTTGGTCTTCGGAGATGTTCACATCACAACGCACATATTTAACGAGCACTCAGCGTTTAGTTATTTGTACTGTGGATTATGATAATGGAGGTTTTAAGTTCTATGCATAAACTGATCGTAATTGACTTGTCAAGCACTATTAAGACAGATATATTTAATAAAATGAATGAAATTACACTGTCCATCGATCGAAATCCTAAAAAAACATATTGTTTATATTGTTCATTGCGCTGACTTCTGGTCGCCATTAATATTTGAATTTGGCGCCCTGCGCGCCAAGTTAACGAGCTGAGTGGCAACTGCGCAACGCTTCTGAGCGTCCCTTTTCTGGTCAGCTAAGGAGTGCGCGCCCTCGGCTCGATCTTGTTCTTGTGCGACCGTGGCACGATTAGGTGGGTCGTAAGTTTTGTACGTGTGTTAAATAAAGATTTGTTAAATTTACTACCTTGTCGTTATGAGCCTGTCGGAGGATCAATGCATCAATGCAATGGCTATTAATTTAGAGCTCGTGGAGAGATTGGCGAGTGCATATAAAAATCATAGTGAAAGACGCTATAAGCTCGAAGACACATCTATAGAAGCCTGATGCCCTGATGTCCTTTTGTCCCTAAGGAAAACTATGATTTTTGCGCATGCCTGATATTGAGAGGTATTAGAAAGTCAACAGTGTGCCCAGGTTCGAACCAGGACTAATAGATGACGCCAGAGTCCCAGCTGGAGGTTTTATAGTTTCCTAAACTCGAAAGTTATCAGTGGTTTTATTCAATTCTAGTAATATCAATGTTGGTACATTTTGCAAACCACGTCTATTTTTAGTCTAATTACTGCAATTCGTGATACAATTTCAAAATTTCATGAATAACACAATCCTCATAGTCAAGTCCACATAATCTAATAATTTTCACCAAAATTGATATTCCAATGAGACGACCGTTGAGAGTCTTACTGGAGTTGTAACAGACTTCAAAGATTTAGATTATCTTAGAAACTACGCAATGGAATTACGAAGTTATAATAGAAGAAGTAGATGCAACCAGAATGCAACTGTAAACATCTGTTTCATCACTAACTTGTCCTATCAGACGCACGTTTACAAAGAGGATTATTCAATTTTGGCCCTGTCTTCCTCTAAATCTCTATGCGAAAGTACTCGTAAGCTCCATCTTGAATTTCGCTATTTATAGGAAATGGAAACGTCAGAGATTTGTATATTCTTGCAACTCGTGCATTTTCAATTTTCATATTTTACTTCTGCGCTATTTTGTTTCATAAAGCTTGTTTTCTATTTTTTCATCAAAAAATATTCAGCAATGCTATCCACAAATGTTTATCTATTTTTTGTTATTCTCAACTTTGATATTTCAGGAAAACGCCTTGTGGTTTGTCAGCTTCTGCTTCGTTAAATTTCTAGATGTTTTTGTATCAAATCATCAGAGATTGCCGTAGTCTTTGAAGTTTATGTTCAGAACGATTATTCAAGTCGAATTAGCACCGTCCCCACAGGCACATGCGAAGGAAAGAGGGCGTGAATGGAGAAAATTCAAACTTCCGATATACCAATTCAATGTTGTCAAGATTAATAGCCTGTGGGGACGCTTACAAAATTTACCCACTTAAATTTTTGCTAACATTCGCTATGGACACCACTACAAATACAATTTAATAACATTCTAAGTCACTAAGGAAATAAATATTTTTCAACTTTCACAACAACTATTAAAATTACCCCAATTTCAATTTTTTTCAAATTTCTACAAAATGTATTAGAATAGTTGAACCAAGAATACCTAATCTACGCACTAATACATTTAATATATCAACAAATTGGAATCTATCACTCTCGGAAGATTTACAACTCCCGATCGATCGAATCAAACACACGATTAAACCCGCTGTAGCCTTCTATGATCGTCTCCCAAATTGTTTCTACTTCACTGACGCCACAGAATGAGATCCCATTGTTTAGTTCGTAATAAGGATACGCTGGGGAACAAAGCGATTCCTTTAATACCCAATCACTTAATACACTTAATTCCCTCAAGTCAATAGCGTCACCTACCTCAGCGACGAAGATCACAATCAACGCGTCCTCCCGTTCGTCCATACTCATCCCATCGACGAGACTCTGGAGCGTCTCCATCAAATAGGTGTGCTTCTCACGGCGTACCGTCGGCACCCCGAGGACCACCGACACGCCCGTCCGACCCTTTGACATGAGGTACGCCAATCGCAGACTGGCCGGATCGTCGAGCAGATGCGGTAGGAAGTGAAAAGACGAAGGCAATCGCAGCATAATCGGTGGATTCAACCCGTGCGCCGCATTCATCCCCGACATGTTACGCAACAATTGCCTTACTTCCGGTTTTACGGTGCCCCCGACGCCGAATTGAGACAATGCGGAGTTGTTTCCATCATTCGGCACGACGATCTGATCAATGTGTGCCGTCAACTGTTGGAGGTCCTCCTGTCTGGATCGGTACATTGTGTCTAGATACTGTAGCTTCACCTGCAGCTCGGCGAGTCGCTGGATAAGCATTTGTTCTGAGCTCACATCTGGAAATAAGAGACAATCGGATTAATATTTTACAATATCTCCTTGAATTCGTTCCGGAAAATCCGTTTATAACCTCAGGATGTATGGAATATGAGGGCGTAATCATATTGAAAGGTATTATGTCTTTGTGAAATGAAGAAATATTTAGAGTGTATATTTACGACCCTCTTTGGAATTACGGTAGAGAACTGATGTAGCGTCCCCATGGTCCCCACAGAGTAATACGAACAAAAAAAGATTGAACTCGTCCGACTAGTTCGATACACATCGTTCCCACAGGCGAATACGAATGGAAAAAGATCAAGAAAAGTTTCCTATCGTTATACTGACACAGGGGTTGTTCACGATAAAGTATAAAGAAACATTCTGGATGAATAAATATCATTACAAATAGACATGCCTATAGCCGAATTGTTACCTGCCTAATTGTTCCTTGTCGACCTGAGCGACCCCACAGAGTAATAAGAGTGAATCAGAGAAAGATGATCGGACTACTTTGACTGATGCCATCCTCACAGGCCAATTCGAACAAATAGAGAACGAAAATGGGTCTATAAATGTGTTGACACACGTTAAAAATATAAGGAAACACTCAGGACTGATGAAACATTATTAAAGCCAGACGAGTCTAATTACCACTTGATTGCTGACCTGAAGTTGAACCTGAAGAATTTAATTTCTCAATGTTTCATTTCCTAGAGTAGTTTTTAAAGACGTCGGGATTGAAAGGGAAAGAAAATAGGGGTTTTTTCCACGCGATATCCTGAATTTCGAAGCCCTTACGCATGATTGAGGGAATTCAAGCGCGGATCTTCCAGATCCGTGGGAGTTATGCGCTTATTTGTTCTCTCTGCAACTATCACCGGAAAACGTCGAGGAGAGACACGCGGTTCGACGGCGCAATTCATCTTGTGCAAGCCGATGGCGCTCGCGCTGGTCTTGTTACGTATCTGGACGCGACACCTAATTTATCATCAATTTGTTTTGAACGCACTTCGCACTTGGCGACCGCCAGGCATTGCGGTTTGACGGAGTCCTATCGCATTTGGCGTGGAATAAAACACTATCAGTTACTGACAGAAAATGTTGAAAAGCAGAAAATCGACTGCGTTCAAATCGATTACGAGGCAAAACAAAGCTAATTGAACTGAATTAAACCTTAGCATTTAACCTAACTTAATCTAATGCAACCTAAACTAACGTGATTCCAGCTAAACTAATCTAATCCAACCTGAAGCAAAGCAAACAGTCTTTATCTCAACCTAAATTAATCGAGAACCAACCTTATCTAATATAACCAAGTTTTGTGAATGTCATCAAAGCTTGAAATAACCAGAATATATTTTAATATACATCTTATGCTACCTATAATATGGATAATGTATTATGGGTAGGGATCATGTATTATGGGCAGTAGTAAACAAGTTACATAAATCCAGAAACATTTCCATAACCTAGAATAACCTTTCAGGCAATAAAAGTCACACTATGCAAATGCCTTAAAGTCTAGCCATACAAAGCTGAATATATCCACATATACGCCACATCAAGCATTAATGATGATGCGTTTTAAGATGTGGTCAATTAAACCCGGTAATTTCAGTCTTTAGTGCCAGCGACAGGAATAAACAACAGAACATGAAACGCTGGCGCGCGGGAGGAAAGTATAAAGAACACTCGCGACCACAGGAACTGTGCAATTTCTTCGTCTCGCGTGGTAACCGCGGGGAAAATGTCGCCGCTGACGTTGCGAATTCGCGCAGTAAGTCTTTACGGTTGTTCCTGAACTGCTGTTAGTCGTACAAGCATATTTGTACAAGTAACAGAAGTACCATACAAGTTCCTTCTTTAATGGCTCTAATTTCATACGTTATGTAAATGAGGAAAAGTTGGACGATTTGCCGAAAGACGAGATGTTGATGACTTTGTTTGCGTTGAACTTTTGTTTGGATATAATTATGTGTCTTATTTCGTTAGAGGTTTTCAGACGTCGCAAATAGGTTTCTTTGGGAATTGAATAAGCTTACGTTACACAATTTTAGGTATGCAACCAACCCACCAAGATTTAAACTGTAATAAATTTAATTAAATCAATTTAAAAGTTGATCTAAAAAGTTATTCTAAAGATCAAATATTTTGTTGTTTGTTGGTTTTTTTTATTTAATAATCTACTTTTTTCTTGTTTTTCGTTGAATATGTTTCACGAAAGCCAGAGATATTTACGTCGTTGAACCTCCTCTTCCTCCAATTTCACTCACTTGTTCAACTGCAAACATGTTATAATCTTCTTTTGCAATCACTAAACCCACTAAAAAATCACTAAATCACTAAACATATACTAACCGAATTGTGGTTATACAGCCGCATTTTTGCTCAGTGACTCTCTTCATGGTCCTTCGAACCGGATGAGGCAAATCTTTTTACCAATTGAGAGTTGCTTCGCTTCGTTCGAGTACTATTACTTCCTAGTCCTATACTACACGTATACCAAATATAAATTCGTATACCATGATGTAAATTCCGTGGAGTACCCTACCCACAAAAATTAGACAACCCAATAGTCATAATTTTGGTTTTCCCGCGTGAAAAGTATCAAAATTAGTTTTAAGTCTCTACGATTGCCTTCATCATTCACTAGTTTATCCCCTAGATTTACAAAAGTTAAAATACACTGTTAGTTTTATAACCTGAATAAATATATAAACATTTAAACTCATAACTAAATGAAATAAACGAAATATAAAATGTAATTTCCCACTACAGAAAATTCCCAAAAAATAGCTTTTTTTTTCGTTTGAATAATAAAAAGCATAGTAAATAAACCATTAATATTGTGAATCATGAATAATTATTAACATACATCCGCACAAAAAGTATGATACATAAATAAACTATGATACTAACGGGATGTTTATTTCATATTCCAACTATAAAACGTTCACTTTACTTGTTTAAAATAAAAGAAGATTAATTTCCGGTGTTATGTATAAATCATTCAACGTAATTCATGCATATTCCTCCATCATATCTAACATAGTTAATTAATTTATGACATTTTACCTAGGTACATAAACGCAACAAAAATAAAATGGATAAAGTTTATATATTATTAGCGAATGACGCAAATGTTTTAAATTCTACCCTTGATATTAAACGTCCTAAAATAATGTAGGTAAGAAATAATGTGGGTAGATAGGCTCCTCCAGTCTAATTAAAACGCGCATTAATTAACTGTGAATTCAACGCTGTCTAGCCCTTCTCCGTTGGGGGATAGACGCGCGTCTAACTTTCAACTTTCAAACATTTAAATAAAAGTTGTGCGTCCGTACTTGTCCATTAGTGAGGTACGTGCACACGTTCGGTCGCGTCGCGTCGGCCACGTGTCGCAACAACCGTGTATTAAACTCCTAATCGCATTAGCAACAGTGTATTTCGTTAGTGCATTACTTACGCCTTTTGCCAACTGAGGTACGTACGGTACTGAGGTACGTACAACTTTATACGGGTTAAAATTGTGTCTGTATAAAGAAATAAACGTCCAATTACGCCGCTCGCGACAAATCCGAGTGGTTCCAGGTAGAGACTCGTTTTTCTTTCGCTTTGTATTTACTTTCGTTATATAGGAGCGCTTCTGGGTAATTTCCTATTATTTTTATTCGCATGACAATATGTTCAAATAATGTGTTTGGTTGTTTTCTCTTTGATATGAAAAACGTAATCTGATTATATTTGTACAAGTTTATTTCATGATATTGTTGTGAATTTAATCTAAATGGTTATTTTTGAAGTAAAACTTCTATGCGCGCTTGAATTGGGGAGTAAACTGATGAATACGAGCCGAATTTAGGCGCCTTAGAAGATTACATAAATAATACTAAAACAACAAACGTAATGCGAAATGATGTTCCTTTAATATCAGGATGTGCTAGCTTGTCGCCTTGTGGAGCTCGGTGCTCGTTAGATCACTGCAGTTAAGCAACATTGGACGTAGCTACGCGATGGATGGGTGACCACTTGGTCTCCCCACTCAACATCACAAATTGGCTTCACACATCCATCCCACATTCGCATCACCACGTCCCAGTTGCCTCCCCACTACTTCCCCCACTTTTCTTTCGCTCTGATCTACGTTAAATCTTAGTATAGACTCTTAATATTCAATATTATACAATGTTGATGAATGTTTATTTGCTACATCTTAAAAGTTGTGCTTATAATATACTTGTCCCATCAAAATCATAGTTTACGGAACCGTCTGTATCGTACAATAAAAATGAGCCTAAAAATTAAGAAACATCGTAAAATGATACCATATATTTATTTTATAAGTACTTAAGCAATAAATGTTTAACTTTATGATTTTCACTCTATTTCACTGTACTTTCAAAATGAAATATACATTCGCCACCATAAAATGTCAGTTTACCCTTAAGTGGAAATAATGATTCACGGATAAATTGCGGCAGTAAAGTATGATATATGATCGATGTACATCGCCAGAGATAGAAATAACGCTTATGCCAACCGAATTTGTCCCACATGTGCATCTTGAAACCAATTTTCCTGGACGTACGTGCGAGATGCTCGCGGCAGCCAACACCTGGGTGTGTCGGGCTCACGTTCACCTCTGACTGTTTGACTTTTTCGTGAGGGTAATCTTCACACATCAGCACGCTGCCAATGGCTTGCACATGCAACACATGCGCGTGCATGCAAAACACCGCAATGACAATGCGACATCATCCGGAACACTTCATCCTATCCTCTCCTGACACGTAGTTACACGTTGCCGTAGTCGACGTACGACCGTGCAATACATCAAAGAGAGCTCATCATATCTGCAGGCAGCAGGCAGACGCGATGAGGCAGGAAAAAGCGCAAAAGGTCGGCAAGCCAAACCCACGTTAACGGCGCATTGCCAAAGCAACGAGTGTGTGCAAGTTCACGCGTGTGCTTATCATAACGAAGTGCTTTTGCATAATTCACCGCTGCTTCACTTACGAGAGCCTCCTGATATGTGCAGTATGTTCACGTATGCCTCATGCACTTCTCGGGTCAATATTTCCAATTTGCACCGTCGCACAGCGAGGCTTTTATGCGCTTCTCTCAAGTCTGGAGGAGTTTGGAGATCACGAATTCGCGATCAGTGCACTTTGCTTGTCCTCTTACAAGTTTACATCACACGTATGGCTCATAATATACATGTACGATAGTTTCAAATGGTTTATGGTTTACTAACATTATTTTCAAGTGGCTTGAACAGTTTTAGTTACTATTTTCATTTTGATTATTGTATACTATGCACTTTTGAAGTGATAACTTCTGTATGGAGGATAAATCGCTTGTTAAAGTAACGGTCACGGCGCGGCGCCACTGTCTTCTTTCATGAGGGGTTTAGCCTATTTCTTAAAATTTCGATAAATCCCGCTTGAGTTGAGGCCCATATAGTGGGTCACATGAAATGGGTCACCCGCGGGTCATAGGTTACACTGAAAAAGCAAGTATGTTTTATAACCATAACTAACCCACTTCTTTACATAATTACAATTTTACACCGTTAATATGGGCGAATCCTTTAAGTTTAAGTAAATATAATTACTTGTGAATTCCAATAGAACACGCTTTACTTATCACATTTCGAAGTGGCATATGTTTCAAGTGTTTTCAACAGTTTTACGTATTTTTAACCATAGCTATTGTATTCAATATTCTTTTTGTGCGATACATAAAAAAGCCCTGTTAAAAACTGTATTTTTGTAGAATAATTTCATTGGAACGTACATATGTTCGTGTACTATACACCATAACCAATCTGAATAATATCGACATATGTTGTGAGCCATTATCTATAGAAAAATAACTTTTTAAAGGCTATTATTTATGGAAGAGAATTACTCGAAAAGTTTCCGTTGAAAACGGAACTCACATATTTCTAGTTTCCAGTCATATGTTGTAAAAGTGTTAAAAATATTTAACAACTAAGAAATTCTTTCATTTTAAACTTCAACCATGATTCAAG
>WSZQ02089094.1:0-22683 GCA_019419845.2 Weissflogia rhopalogaster | reverse complement strand
TCATTTATCAGGTGGAAAAGTACATAATTTTCACGATTTTATCCTCAAATACTATTTCTCCAAACACTTTAAATTTTTGTTGATAATTTAACGCATAATTCATAAGTATATTGTATTTTTTCACATAAAATTATCGATATTTAAGTTATAAGCACATTATCTCATTTTTGAGTTGCTCAGCTGCGTACACTCTACCGTCCTTAAATTTGGTTAAAAACGAAAAACTATAAAACATTTGCAAAAGTTATAAAATAATCTTGAATATGAGCTCAGGTATTTTGCAGAAAATGTTAAAATTGTTTATTTCTAAACAGTTTTAAATGTTAATTGCATTTTTCGCTTAAAAATTCAACTAAAAATACGAAAAATAATATAAACTTATAATATTTCAAAAAAATATATTGACGTCATATTCTAGATAATTGAATTATCTATAAAATGATTCATCATTCAACCAAATCGGTGCAGAAGAATTTTCGCAATCGTGTACGCCAAGTCAAACATGATGTTGCGAGGAAAAAGTTTTGAAATGGCTAGGTAAACCTAAGAATGCATTTTTATGTGGATTATAAGCTATAACTTTGTAAATCTAGGTGCTACCAACTTGAAATTTGCAGAGAATATTCTTGACTTCTTCAGCTATTGACTAAAACCATTTCCAAAACAATATTTGACCGTCTAATGAGGTTTCCGTCCTTGTTCATTAAAATTTATAGACGGTAATAACATGTTATATAAGAGCCTAATAAACACTTTGTAACAGCATCAGTAATCATAATTTGTCACTTAATAAACTCGTGGGATTCAAGAGTTCAACATCTCCGGGTCCAGGTCCGCAAACATAATTTGCACAATTCCCAAACGTGCTTTTCGCCAACTCGCCGTAATCACGACCTACGATCAACTCGAATCGAACAACCAAACCGCACATTACACTTACAATTACTTTACAATTTCATACAATTGCACACAGTCAATCAACAAACTGCCAATCATACGTTTACGTTAATATCCAACGATGAGAAAATCTATTACCATTGTATGCAACCAGTCTTACAGTGCATCATCAAAGATCATCTCTTAGAGTGTATAATTAGTTGCCTACCACGCAATTTTCTATATAACGCACGTATCAACCATAAATAGGCATTCAATTGATTTATGTCAGGCTGTGAAGGAGAAATAAAACGTCAAAGTTGAACGCAAGCCGTTCAATTCTCACGCCAACGGCGCGCCGTTGGCGCCGCGGCGCTCGGATAAATTCGACGTGTATATCAACATATACAAATGAACATGAATGCGAAGCGTTTTCCCACTGCATAAATAAGTACTAAACGCATCATATTCAACGACGAAATGATTTTATCTACGCACAATCAACCATCATCACACATCAAACGTTTCTATGTTTCACAGCGTTCTTTGCTTTGCGAATATTGAACGTTCGATCATTTTCCAGCCTTGTATTTCGATGCAGTGATAGCAGATTTTACTGGGGTAACGGTAAAGGATTTCGGTGGTAGGTCATGCAGAACGATGCCAAAGATGCAAAAGAAGAGACTATGAAGAAAGAAGTACTTGAGGTTTTACCTTTGACTTGACATAAAGTCGTGACCAATGTTTTCTGTGATTTGTACGAGTGACCAACAGTTATTACTATAATTTCGAGTATAACGACCCCAATTATGATTAGAAGTCAGGCGCTTTTGCCCGATTTACGGGCGCCGGGTTTAGTTTTGTATTTAACTTTGAGCTTTCATTGTTTTATTTTTTATGGTTGTTTTCTATTTGTTTCGGTCCAGCGCTATTGCTTTTGCTTCTTTTCCATTTAAACCCTTCTTCAGCAAGTTTTCCTCAATCTCTTATTCCCATTTCTTCCTGGGTCGTTCTTCTTCATGATTTTTCTCGCCTCCCATACCTTGCTTGTTAGCTTGCTTTTCCTCACTCATTTTAATCATGTGGCCCCACCATCCTAGTTGTATTTCTTCAATGTATTTCTCAACATTTTCAGTTCCTAATTTTTCTCTTATGCCCTCATTTCTAATGTTGTCCATTCTTGTGACCACTAAGATTTTTCTCATTACTTTCATTTCAACTGCCCTTACCTTGCTTTGCTCTTGTTGGGTTAATATTTATGATTCTGCGCCGTAAGTGAGGATTGGCCTGACAATTGCCTAGTAAACTCTAATTTTGGTACCTTTAGTCACTTCCTTGTTTCTTAGAATGCGCCTACACATTGCGTAATACGCCTTATTGGTTGATTCCATCATCGAGTTTATTTCGGCCGCTTGTTTTCCGTTGGCACATAAAATTACTCCCAGATAAGTAAGGCGCTTTAATTTAATAATAATGTATACTGGGTGAGTTTTTGACGTGAAAACAGAATTATGCCCTCTACGAAAAAATTGTAGATAATCAAAAAGTAACCATTCCATGGGGAAAATATGATCGTAGCATCGTACTAAGCACCCCCAAGTCCACACCCAGAGGGTGGGGTGGGGGTAATTTTTAAATTTTAAATGGGTATCCCTATTTTTTAATGCAGATTCGAATTTTTCGACTAAAAGTGTGTAAGATTTATTCGAAACATTTGTTTCGTAGTTTCTTCTAAATTATCTAATTAATTATCTTAATAACCTAATTAATTTATTTTCCAATGTAAAAATCGGGCTAAATTATTTTCTTGGCTTAGTACACAGTTTATTGTTACAGATATATCTGGTAATGGCTGCAGTAAATGCTCAAAATGATGTCCGTCGATTTACGTGCATGTACAAGCAACCCTTGATTAACGCGGTCTCAAAAAACACTGTTTTGAATATCGCGGTTATTGGTGAGATCAAAACATTTAATATGGCTAAGGACATGAGTAGAGCCTTTTATTCTTTTAAATGCCGTCTTTTGTCAGGGTTTTCAGTTATACCACTTTATTTATTTCGAATAGGCAGGCTGGATTCAAATTTGTGTGACTGTGGGGAAATCGGCAATTTAAATCTTTTTTTTTGATGTAACTCTAACAGAATTAATCAAGATATTTTGAATAATAATTTATTGAATCAAGGGCTTTCTCCTCCATTAAATTTTAATTTGGTGCAAGCTTCTGCTGCTCCTCTAGTTTTAAGTAAGAGTTATACAGAAGACACTTGTAAAGAAGAGTATTAAATAAAAGTTTGATTTCATAAAGTTAAATTGAAGAATAAAGTATTACCGCCAAAAGGTAAACCTTTTGGCAACCATACGTTTTTGGTGCTCGGGGTTCCTGGTTAAGATCACCCTGCAAGCCATTACGTATAACTAGTGTAGCTAAAAAACAGCAGTGCCATCTGTCCTTCAAAGCTATCACTTTCGATACTTTCCACAAACCAACCCGTAACGATATTTTTATCCCATACGTTGATAATTCATTGATATTTATACATTCCACACTAATTATCGACATTTACAGACATTTTTCCTTGACACTTTGTGTCATCTGCTGTTTTTCTTGACCCTTAAGTCAACCAATTTCTACAGACAAAGGTGTATTTTGTGTTGCCTACTAACATATCAAACTATGTTAATTACCATCAAACAGTTAGACACCATTTTCCTCGACAATGTTCTCCACTTCGTTTTGCATACAATGTAAGGAAAGCAATCCGCAAGTATTTACCAGACAAGCCACACTTAAAACAAGTTTTACCTTTGACTCGTAAATCGTGACCAACCTCTTGTAGCGCAAGTACAACTGACCAACTTCCAGCAAAAAGCCGCAAACTCATTAAAATACGACTCTTTAAGGTCGACTGCAGCAGCAATAAATGCTCGCGTTAATTCCACACAATTATTAATAATGCGCTTCATGCGGTCGCAGTCGACGGCGACTTCCTGCAGAGTATTCAATCTAAATGCGCATGCATTAGAAAAACGCGGCGCGTTGCTGCAAAAAAAGGCCGACGAGCAGCGCACCACGAATCCGTAATGTCGTTCACAGTTTGCCATTAATACACAGGGGCCTACTGCCAAGTTACACACGAACTGCATTCATTCATGACTTCATTGCTAGTATTTACACAGTTTGTAACTCGTGTGATTTTAGCGTAATTTCCATGAAAAATAATGATATTTACATTTATGCTAAATTGGAACGAAATTTCAAGTTTATTTCTTCAAACGAATATAATTGTTTGGAGTAGCCATGTCAAAAGTACTCGACAATTCCGGGTTACACGGTTTTTCGCCTTGTCAGTTTTGGGTTAAACAGGGTTTTTACTTTTAAGATTGTAAATCGGATTATTGTAAATGTTTCGGTTTCTATACGAGAATCAGCTGATCTTGAAAGTATCGGGTTCCAAAACCAACATCGATGCGGTTGCGTCCCACTACTATACTATTGATGCTGAATGTCCTGTTTCTTGAACAGAAATCGACGCGAGTGCGCGAGAGCTTGTTGATACTTGACAAAATAAAATAACTTTCATACGTATAATCTTTTATATTACATTAGGGGGTGCTGTAAACGGGTATTTGTTCGGATTTTAAACTCGGGCTTTCACAGAAAACCGTAACATAATAAACCCACAGATTGACAGAACCCGAAAACCCGGAAACTCGTGCTAGCCTATTTTTTGACGAAGCCTAGTCTAGATTAGTGACTTATTGGCTGAAAACATTATATTTATCAATATTTCTGGTATTGATAAATATATAGATCCATTAGTATAGAGCATTAGTAAATGAATTTAATTTCCGCTGATAATTACGCAAGGATCAGCCGATGCATTTGTTTGTAAGAGAATAATTAGATTATGTCGTTGCCCATAGAAAAAAAGTAGCCTACGAGGAAGTAGAAAAAGGAGTGTGGTTTTTCGACGGATTTAAGTAGCAATTACCGCGTATTGTATTTGTGCGGCGGTAATTCTTCTTCGGCGGTGTCGGCTGAGTTATGGGATGCGCGTGGTATGCGGCAGGGAACAAATACGGCGTATGGAAAAAATGCACTGCTGTGTGCCGCACACATATGGTGATCGTGATGGCGATACGAAGTTATGGTCAATTGGTATCTGTACCTTCTGCTTTGGCTGGAGTGTGTCGGTGTCTGCTACGTACCTGCAGCGTGTAGGCAATATATCACTCGAGTAACGGCAAGCGAAAGATAATTTCCCTGCATGACCCTGCATGTGCGATTTTCTAACGCCCCTTTATAGCAATTTCAACATTATTTGGTTCGTATATTTACATTGGTTATTTCATATTTTTTTAAATTGTTCTTTCTAAGCTCATTTTCACAATTATTTATTTTCTCAAAATTCAAAGAGTTTTTTTTTTAAATACTCTTCAGACAGTTCGACACTTCAGTTCGGTTCTCGCTTACTTAAATTCCAACAGCAAGAAGCGAGACGAAGACGTGGTTGCTTCCAAGAAACATTCCATAATTTAGCCCTAAACCTGAGGGATGAAGTTCCTTTCAAGAACTCTTCTGTAGATAAGTGCGTAAATGCGGTAATTTGAGCAACTTTGAAGAGGATGAATGTTTTCAAAAACTGACAGTGCTATTAAAAGGGAGAGACTGTCCATCGCGCTCTCTTTTGCTACCACCCGACATTGAACAGTTCGGCCCTTCGCCCGAGCTGTGCCATGCTTGTCACGCCAGCACGACGGCGGCCGCTGTGTCACGCGCGTATCATTGCTTAGTGGTTTCTTTGTCATATCTTATGTAATAAAAGGAGATAGGTGATGTCCCAACCCCTAAGAAAGATATGCCAAGTACAAGATATTGTCCAGCCTTGAATCAAGCAGCCTAGAAGATTATCTAGTTAGAAGCTGGAAACTTACTTACCGAGAAAAATATATTAATCCTTTTAAAAATGTCAGGTAATTGCACAGAACCTACGCATACTTCTTTACTCACTTAATCGCTGGTATTTCCTCACGATAATTTCCTAATTCCGCGTATTCTCATTGCCGGGTGGTAGCGAAAGAGATGCACTCTCTCCCTCTCTCTCTCTCTCTCTCTCGGCCAGGTAATTAACAATGAAGGTGCGGTCAAACGTATTTGAAAAATGAAAAGGATAAGTCAGTTTCGGACATTCGGGATACAGCCCGTGTGCAGTTGTACACGGATTTGGGTCGCAATTGGGGGTTAATACGTGCGAGAAAGCGAAAGAGCGACAATTTCTGCGATTTTATGCAGAAGCCAGGGCATCTAAAGTTCAGCAGTTCCCAGTGCAGGGGGTACCATAACGCCTCTACAACTTGTTCTTTCAACCCTCTGCTTCAGTGGAATTTGGGATTGTTCGATTAAACAAGCCGTAGGTCAAACAAGAAAATCAGTCCGATTGTGGGTGGTTAGTATCTGGTGGATGCGTTTTCAGATCCTTGGCGTGCCAAACCCCACAATCCTTTTCCTGATCATTGGTCAGACTATAGGTCCAAGGAGATACACGCTTCACTATGGTGAAGGGACAAACAAACGTAGGAGCCAACTTGGCATTGAAATAGTCCGTAGCACTGGAGCAAACGTAGTTTCGCTCCCAAACCTCTGGAAGCGGACATCTCGCCGTCGCGCGCTTCAGACGCTGTTGGACCTCCACATATAAATCACGAAAACCCTTCTATGAATTCTTCGCGGGACGCTCTACTTGGATGTTGTCGGTATCCAAATTTGAGATAGGGCGCAAAGTTACCTCTCGTCCATACATCAAGTAATTCTATATTCCAGATATTGAACATTTTGCAATTTAAAGTACATATTTCGATAAAACTATGATAGTTTCGACATTTTCTGGTTTGTTCACATAATTGAAAACGAAACCGTCTATATTTGCATTAAAAAATCCATGCAAACATTTCAATATTTCACTTTTTATATTTCACTCTATAGAACTATAGAGATTTCATTATTTGATACGATTTTAAACAAAATAAAAACCAAAAATCCAATTCAACGTTTTCATTTTGTCGCATTTATCAAACTATCACGTGGGTATAAATTGAATCTACATAATGGATGAAATGCACAAAACCTCTCGTGAATGCGCCACACTAAAGAGACGTCTGCATACTCGTACTAATTAGCGAATCGCATTAGGTGTTGTCAATCGGAACAGTTTAATAGATGCTGAAATTGATTCAACTTGTGTGCGCAGCAATAGAGATTTTACCATAATGTACAATTCATACGAGCACATACAGACACATGCACACACGCGATGAAATAGCCCGCGTTGAAATAGAATGAAATTCGCACATGACTGATTCTACAATCAGTTGCATCTGAATGTGAATGTGGTACCATTCTACAAATACGATGCACCTCACATTTATCGAATATCATTAAAGGTATTATTGCAATTTGCAAAACGAAACTCGCGGCAATTGTGAGTAATATTTCCAATTCGGATTTCGAAAACCGCATAATTATCAATTGCAGCACATTTAAAACTAAAGGTCGTGGCCTTGAAATTATTTCATCGCCACAATTTGACGTAATTGTTTAAATTACTTCTTTTAATCCATCATAGCGAATAATCTGCGTGTAATTATCAACCAATTTACGGTATGTAGCAATTAGCTACGTTAATAGACAAGAAAATTGCTAAATTATAAATAAATGACTGTGATTTACCCGTTATTTGTATTGCAAATACGATTGGAAATTAAATATTTGATTAATTGATGATGCACGAAATCCTCGATATTTACATAGTATCAGTTTAATCGAATAGTTGAAATATAATGTATTTGTGTCAGAATAGAGAATTTAAATTTACGTATTAAATTGAATATGGATAGATAGTGGTCTTTAAATAAATATTTGTTCAGTTGAACAAACATGCAATATTTTTGTAAATGTGGAAATAACATATTTCTTATTATTTTTAGTATGAGTATAAACTATAAGTCTTACAAGAAGAGTGTCTTAATTGTCCCTCATGGAATTGAATGAAATTTTTTGTACGTATAGAAACAATTTGTGTTAACAAGATTTTTCGTGACATCCTGGTCATGGCAATAACAGCTCTACTCGCTTCGGCAACCACATTAACATCTGTGTTTGTCGTTGTAAAAGTTTTCTTCGCTCTGGGCAAGGCTAGCAACTTGCCCAAAGGGAATTAATATGCTCGTAGTTACCCAGAAGTAATTCTGGAAGAATGACAGGCCACATGCCTATGCCCAGTCTGCGACAAGATGGGTGAACGAAGCAGAAGATTTTTCGTCGTTTTGAGCCGTTTGCCAAGGTCAATCAACATGTAGGCGCCCTGACGACTGCGCCACGATATGTACAAATGTTGCTGTTAAAGCAATTGTAGCGAAAATGATTGCTGTTCGAAATTGCCGCGCTTATTTGATCTTGAACTGCGCCTGCGCTGCGCACTTAGGATGCGCTCCTGCGCCGATCGTCGGGCAGGCTCCGCGCTGCGCAAGGTTTTTGACTGCTCGATTATCGCGTATTGTATGGAACACGCATTCTGATCACTATTGCGATACGTGTGAACCTACACTCGTCCTTTTGTGAAGAGAAATTTGACGGGTAACTTGAAACTGTTACAACATTAAATCCTGGTACAACAGAGCTCCCACGCCTCCATCTTGGTATTTGTCAAATAAAGTCAGTTGTATTACTTGTCTGTATCATAAACATTAATTATTAACATAAATTATTTATATGTCTATACTATATGTTTTCATTCAATTCCGTGCCGGACAATTGAGACAATCTCCTTGTTAGTAAACGTAAAGGGGCCAGTAAGAATATTCAGAAAATCTCGCCCAATAATGATGATTAAAATTAATCAAGAAGGTACTGAAAATTTTCAATGTGATTGGATAATGAACGAGAAAAAGTGGGGCGTAAAATTAAATCAACTGAAAGCATTTAATAAAAAAACGTGCTTCTTAAAGTCGACGTTTTTCTCTCTACATCGTAAATTGCATTATATTCGATTTGATACATTTTATAGCACTTGGAATAGAGGAAAAGCGCAAATCTTTTCTTCTTTCAGGAATCCTTTTCTTGAAACACATATTTTTAAATTCCTACAAATATTTCCATCATTGGTGAAATATGAATAGATCAATCCTATAAAAATATAAAATATGAAAAAGTTTACCAAACAATAAAAAAGTTGAGAACCACTGGTTTAGAGGATATTTAGACTACTAAAAATATTTCTATCATTGCCGAAATATGAATATATGTTCACATAACCTTTATTGGCATTTCAGCCTCAGGATAACCATTACCCTCTTATGAAATTAAATAAATAAATAATAACAACATAACACAGTACAATCAGTAATTCATTTACGAACTATATCTATAAAAGTCCAGCTATCATCACAGGATCGCCCATCTCATTTTCTATTCTAACAACATTTTTGTGATGACAGTTAGTTCTCCCCCCTTTCCCCCAACCATTTCCTGCTTCAGATCTTCATAGTCCCTTGCCAGGTGCTCGCATGTGACCACGCCTGTCATACAAAATGCCCATTTCATGTATTACTGCCCCATTCAGACCTTTCTGCCTTTCTGCTCAGAGCCACAACTAGCCCTTGTGAGCAATGCCCTTTCACTTCCGCTTCTGCGCCTATCCCCAAAGAACCAGGGTCTCCTCCCAACAACCTGTTCCCTTTCGTACCCGGGGTTGTAGGTACTCCCTATTATCCGACCCTGTCTTACCTGCTCCTCCACTGACATTTGCTCCGCCCATTCCTCTTCAACCACCGAAATATGAATAGATTTATGAAACTATGTCATTTCTCCAAATTTCAAATTAACAGAATCTATCATAAATTCTTACAAAATCGTTAAGTGCACACAGCAACTAAACAGTTGAGAACCAGTGATTTAGAAAAAAAATTGGCGCGCAATCTTCCACATTTCAATGTTTTCCTCGGCGGTAACAAAATCCGCGTTTTATAAAGCCGCGCTTATCGAGGGTTGCGCATATTTTAATTCTTTATAATATCTCCACCATTGCCAAAAAATGGAAACGTTTATCAAACTATGGCATTTCTACAAGTAAGCTAGAAAAAATCCGTTTATTTTTAAATTTTATTCAGAAACGTTTGTATCCTGAAATGTTTATAATTTCCGAGAAACATCTTTTACGAAAATTTTCATCAAACATTCATTTCATCATTCTTTTCTCCTTTCGCACTTTTATCTAATTTTTAACTAACAAGCATATCGACAGAAAGATACATTAAACTCGACCTTGTACAGTAATTCGTCAGAATATGCAAAATTGTTATTTACGATCCAACCGTGTACTGTAAATGTTCAGATTACGATTTAATTGAACCGGTTATCCAGCCGACAACTTACCATGCAGGTAAAACTACACATACACAGAAAACAGTACGAGCATATACCGGGAAAACATAAACGACGCGGTGTATAAAACAAGAATAACTCGAAACAGACAGATAATGTCGCTCATGTTCGTACCGTGTGCGACTTTGTTATGTAACACTTTCGTGTACTGTTTAAAGTTGCAGGCAAATGCAAGTCAAACGGCATCACCGCGACCATTGCGCCGAGCAATGATGTTCTATTATTCAGTACGACATTCACTTCTGTCAACTGCAATCGCAAACTCGAAAACTTTTTAAGTTTGTTTTAAATATTTATAACTTTAAACAAGCCTCACGAACTCTTGACTTATTTAAATTTGTCTAAGTCTGTAAATTCGGATTGTAGAGGATTTTCGAGATATGTAGATGTATCAAACTATGTATGTCTGATTAGCCTTGTCGGTAATTTCATGATTAATTCATTACGGAAGTTTTTTTTTCAATGTAAAAGAGTGGAATAGTACTTAAAAACATCAAGAGATTGATCCAACAGTTGTATTCGTAAAAACACTAGGATAGTATAATGATATCACTATGAAATTAAGTGTGCAAAAAACTTTTAAAAATTTATTTAAAATTCTCAACTTTAAACAAGTCTAACGAAGTCATAACTCATTCAAAGTTATCTAAAGCGTTGTAAAATAGGATTGTAGAGAATTTTCGAAATTTGTAGATGTATCAAACTATGTCTGATTAGCATTGTCGGTAATTTCATGATTAGTTCATCACGGAAGTCTTTTTTTTTTCAAAGTAAAAGAGTGGAATAGTACTTAAGAACATCAATTGATTGATACTATAGTTGTATTCGGAAAATTAAGAGTGCAAAAATCTTTTAAACGTTTATTTAAAATTCTCAACTTTAAATAAGTCTAACGAAGTCATAATTCATTGTCGATTTCGGGTTTAACAACAGAACCAAGCAATGGTACGGCGCACTCGCGTCAATTTCGGGTTTGAAAACAGAACCTTCAGAACCAAGCCAATCCAGTGGGGCGCATTTGCGCCCTATTCTCAATCATTGAGCCGCACTTAAATTCTAAAAGAGTGCAGCAATAATTAGGATATAATAAAAATAAAAGCAGGGCTATTTGCGCCCGTGAAGTCACATAAACCTACGGATGCGAAAAATGTTCCTTTGAAGACAGGATTCCTTATATAGAATTTTCTTATTAAAATCCTGAGTATAGACTTTTTGAAGTCTCAAATTGATTCTTCCTAAAAAAGGTGTAGATGTATCAAACAAAGACCTCTTTGTCCCACAATAATTACGGGAATTTAACATTATTTACGATACTTTTATGAGATGAAAATGAGAAAACAAATGGTTAATTACGGTAATGGTTAATTAACAGCGCTATAAACGTGAAAATTTACAGTTTATCACTTCTTTGCCGACAAAATACATAATTAATTAATGAGACGTGTGAAATTTTAAGGAAAAAGTGAATGTTTAACTTTTTTCAATTATTTTAAATAATTTTACATATCATTGTAACCATCGTGAAATTTCAGCTGGAACCTATAGAAAATGACAACATATTACTCTTAATTAACATTAATGTGTAAATAGCAGGACAATGAAACAATGCAAGCTAATTAGTTAACACTTAAAATGACAATTGTTAATGTCCTACAAATGACTAATTATGTGAGATAGAATCGGTGGGAACGTCCCCACACATTATGCAATTATGGTTAGCTTACGGCTAGTTTCATTATTAAATTAGCAAAATGTGGGAAATTTCGGAAATGATGAATATAATTAAAGGAATTTATGATTATCTTAAGGGAGCTTCCCATAATTTGAAGTGCATAAAAAATATTTCTAGATATAGTAGACCACATTTGCTTGAAAATGGATGTTGCGAACAGCCTGCCTGCTGACAACATCAACCTCTGACGAAAACGCCAAAGGTCTTTTATTTTTGCAGGACCCGAACTACCCGTTCGTTGACAGTGATGATTGCGCTGCGGAGAGACGCGAAGTATGGCTTGTGACTAACTTTATTTACAAAAATGTTACAACACCTCGACTGAGGTTTACTCCCCCATCTTCCCACACCATACATCCCAACTTCGTACATTCATTTTCCTGGCCTACCCTCGACCAATCCACACACATCGCGCCTACCATTCGCTCTCTCTCAAGATCTACAAGGAGTGCCACGAAACGCTACCCTTAGGCACAGTTTTGCTCAAATCTGCGACGCACATTTCGCCACTCGCAAGCCTAGTCGCCCGATCTGCGGGAGGTCGCTTAAGATAACATGGTACCACCGGACGTACCTAAACAATTCACCATCGGATAGGCTACGCTTTCCAAAAACCACCCAAATCGCAAAATGTGCACGTCGTAAAATATCTTTCAATTGCAGTCTTGACCGTCATAAAACCTTGGAAATTATCCAACGACCGTGCACAACGGTTCCCAGCAACGCATATAATACGCTTAGAATCATACCAGAAACCAATTATACTCGACTGGGACGAGGCAACTATTGACTTTCAGCCATTTTTTTCAGAACAATGCTAATTCCTGGTGCAGAATCGTTACTGTTTAGAAAATAACATTGTCTAATGTGATAAAGAGATTTTGGGCTAGAAGATTTATTTTTTAAGATAAGTAACTTATGAGTAATTTGATGTACCAAATCCACATTCTCCACTGCTCACAGAATCACATCCATTTATCCATCTATCCCTTACACCCATACATTCCCTCACTATTTTCTCGCACGTATCCAGCACATCCCGACATAGTGCACACACCATGTATTGATCCCTCATCCATACTTTCCTTCCTTTCTCTTTGGATCCACACCTCGCCCTTGCCATCACACGCTTATTCTTCGCACTCATTGCCCTTTTTTCTATATATGCTAGTCTGTGGTTGATTGTTTTTCACTTGTAATAACCTTCAATATATGGAAACCTATTATCTACGACAAAATTGTTGGGTTAGGTTGATCACGAACTTTTCAAATACGACAGGCTCCACTGTTCATATATTCCTCTAAACTCCACAGAATGAGATTCATTGTTTTACAAGTCTGTTAATTCATGAAAAATGGAAGCTTACAATCTATAAAGAAATCTCCTACTTAAATAATTCAAGCGTAAATTAACAAAACCTAACAAACTTAAATTTTACCAGAAAATTGAATTTTAATTACTTTCAAGTGCTTTTAAGCAAGTTTCTTTTCAAAGTTTAAACTACACACTACCGTTGCCTATTCATAAGGTAAAGTTGGTATAAAATCCTGCCGGAAAATGAGCAAGAGCTGAACTTCAAACTCACTGCCAACCAACGCAGGGCGCAAACAAAGCGTGAAAATTCGTACCCGGTCGCCCGGTCCGAAGTTAAGTACAAATCTATTGTCTTCACGTAGGACAATAAAGCGAAACAAATGACGCTGCGGCGACAATGTAAATGCGATACACTTCTCAGCGACCAGTTTGCCGCTTCGTCTGACGAGACAAAACCTCGCCGCAAATAATACCCACCGCCACTAAGCATCGCGATAAATATAGTCAAGGGGTTGCCTACTTCCGCACATGCACATTATAGGCAACCAAGTATGTTAGACATAGGCTATTAATGTTTAGTTGGCTGCCGAAATGGAAATGAACATTGATATACCCTTCGTGTTGTGTATATTGTGCATCATAGACGAACGAGGCAAGGAAAAAAAGTGTAACGGAATCAATATTCGTAAGACTCCAGCAGGACGCTGACGGCAGTGCGACACTTTGAATGGAATATTGTTAATGGCGATAGCATTGTCGAGCACGCTCATTGTTTGCACTCCCTTGGGTGCCATAGTGAATGGGATGTTGGAAAAAGGGATGCTGAATAAATACATCAGCTTCTGTTAGCCTCAATTTGAATAATAATGTATTTGAGGGAAAAGTGACGAGTGACGCGGAAAATGCGAGTAGAAATAAGAAGCACGATTGGGAAAAGCTGGCGCGACATGTTTCTCTGACAATGAATATTGGGTAAATTTGCTTTATTTTACTTATGAATGGTTCCACCTACCCCAATTGTAAGGGGGGAGGTAATTTATCGTGACGTTTGACAGGAGTATTATTAATTCAATTCAATTGCTAATATTTTCTTTAAACATAATGTTTTATTCTTTACTGCATAGAGTTTAATAAAGGGTAACGTTCTGAAAAGAAGAAAATTTAGTACATTAAAAAGTATTATGTAACAAACATTGTCTAAAATATGTTAAAAGCTATTCATTGGCAGTAAAAGCAATACAATATACATTGATTTTTTTACTTTGAAGTTTTTATCACATTGTTCTTTTCTTTTTATGTATTTTTTGCAAAATGCGTTTCGTTCATTATTGTGTATTAAAAGGTTCTCAAATGAATAAAGTTAGAATGGCTAAAAGGTAATAAGTAAACGTGTGTTTTCTATATAAAAGCAATCTGTTAATAACAATTATGCAGTTTGCACAACTGAATTAGTATCTTTGGACTTTCTTCACGTAATAGTTTGCTTTTTAGAACATTTAAATTGAGCGACGTTCTGAAACGCTCTGGAAAGACGCTCAAGAATTTACGCCTTCAGCACCTTACTCGTCGCTTCGAGCCTCGGCACGTGCGGTGCTTAGCCGGCAGCCTGCTGCGAAGTACCAGATTGTTGAAACAATTAGCAGTAGAATATTTTCGTAATCTCTAATGATATCGCGGCTATTGCTCTGAATATAATCATTGACTATTCAAGTTTGCATATAATAAATATGATAATGCCACAAATAATCAATTACTAAAGCAATTAAAGTAAATTTGGAATAAACTAAATTTCAAGTCTTCACTTTCAACTACTCCGTGGAGTTAATTAAATAATTGTGCAAACAACCAGCAAATTGAATTTTAATTTGAATTTAAGTACCCCTGAAAGTTTTAATTGCCGCGTGACATCAACATTTTATTTTACTTTCTTCCTAGAACTTTGTAATATTGTCAGCAAAATTAGCATTTTTGTGCAAAACATACAGGGGACTGTCTACAACGGACCCTTTCAAATGCTAGATTAAATGACTTATGTAATGTAATGTAATTTTCTTATGCGGAACCTGCCCGTCACGGAAAGGGAATGGAATCTCGAAATTTCGTTTTTTGGCGATTTTATCGTGACGCATACTGATAAATAGTATATAACAATGCAAATGTGGGCGATTCTGGGATCGGTCGACCGTGCCACTGGCAGCAAGTGCACCGTTTACACACTTGTATCGTTCGAAATTTGTTTCAAATGTTTTCGGAAATATTTTTTTCCAACATTATTTTTATGTATAAATCTTATTAATTGAAGACCATGACGAAAACAAGTATGCCTGTTAATGCGTTTCATTAGTAATTTATTGAACGCTTAACGATAATAACGCACGCTTACTCTAAGAATAATCTTTGTTCACAAATAGGCTTAATGTATAAATCTTAATACCAAGAGACAGTGACGACAAAAACAATGTGCGATAATACATTACATAAATAGCTTGTTGAAAACAGCTCATAACAATTTTGACGCACGTTAACTTCAAAATGCTTGTTTCCACCCGCTTCAACGTGCGGAAAAGCAGCCTTTCTCTGAATACACACGAAAGAACACATTTTGGACATTTTACCCCCTGTATTCCAAAACAAACATAGCT
Organism: Weissflogia rhopalogaster; assembly: GCA_019419845.2. Lineage (NCBI taxonomy): Eukaryota > Metazoa > Arthropoda > Insecta > Coleoptera > Staphylinidae > Weissflogia > Weissflogia rhopalogaster. The sequence goes on along the minus strand of WSZQ02089094.1, from coordinate 6,676 downwards.
ATATATTATTGACCTTTATTATATGGAAACCTGTTAACTAACAGAAACAAATGTAGGTCCTGTGACTTTCTGTATATAGTAGATTTTACGGTACTACATTGTTAATCCCTAAAATAAATGTCTTTACAAACTTACATTTCATACTAATTAACTTTAAAAAACTGCACTAAAAAACAAAAACAGAAGATCACCACATGATCATGATCAAAAGATTTAAAATTTTCCGTATTTCACTTACGACTCTAATCACAAAAAACTGTTCACGCCAGCAAACCCGCAGCGCCAGTTTTTGCATGTACGAGTACATTACAGAAATTACAAAAGCAGAAAGCGCTGCACAAACGGTGCCGGCGCGGAGTGAATGTGAATATATTTCTAACAGCGCGAAAAAGATTAAAGTGAAATTAAATTTCACTCATACCGGCGGATGCACGCCTGCTACTACGACTGTACTCCAAAAACTCGGCACCAACTTTCGATATCAAAATTCTTTCGCCAATAAAAACAACGAAATACAAAACGAGGCGATTTACTTTTTGTTTTATCGCCAACCAGGCTGGAAAATGATTAATTCTTTAGTCAGCATTGAGTAATATAACGGTAAAAATCGGCTAAAGCGATGAAAAACCAGCGTCGGCTGGAAAAAAAAATGTCAGAATTTGTAAATGAAAGCAGAAAATTTGTTGTCGACCGCACGCAGGTGTTTGCTTTTTCAATTAATACGATTCCGATTCGCTGCCGGTGTTTACCGACTGTGAATATGAAAATAGGTGCAAACGAGTGAGCGAACGCAGGCACGGTGTACGATGAAGGTTAATACCGTTTTTTCCTCTCGTCTATTTTACGCGTCAAGGTTTCATAGCGTATATGCATACGCATTAATCTTTGTTAAAAGAGTTTCGCTATGAGTGTTTAAGTGGGAATGTGTATGTGTATGTGTGTTTTTTTGGTATGTGTGCATGTGTGTTTCTGTAGTGCGTATGTATGTAGTTGGATGTATGTGCTGCACATGCCGCCCCACTTCGTAACATCTAAGGATGTTTGGCGTGCATATAAACTGAATAAACGCCGGATAGTACATAAAAGTTAAGCGGAATAAAATGCATTCGTGGAGCTTTTTTCCATGGCGAACGCTTTTGTGTGTCGCGTCTGCACGAAAAACGGCATCTCATTTTCCTTTTTCCTTTCTTTTGAGATAAAGATGCGCGGATAGCGTGAAGTACTGCTCAGGAACAATTTACAGCTGGTTTTAATTGCGTAATGCTTTTTTCGCTTTTTGTCGGTTTTTAGAGCGAAGAAAAGTGGATGACTGCTTGTTATTGTTGTGCTGTTGTTGTTGGGTTAGGTCATAAAAATATTTTAGTAATTGTAATATATTTTTTATTTTATCAACAACCTTTTTCTACCACATAGTGGTGTAAGGGATTAGAAACTTTCTCCCGGCCTGATCCGCTCTCGTTTCTGATGGTACTACTCTGATCTGAACTCCGTTGCAAGCGAATCGCCCAACAATCGAAAATATGCAACCGAAGTCACGAGTTCGCGGACGGCGCCGCAGCCGCTTGTTGACTGGGGAGACCAAGTGGTCATCTATCCAACGCCGATACATATTCTAATATATTCTCATATTTCCGATGATATTATTTAAGAAAATCGATCAGATACGGTTTGGAAATTACTGAAATTTTAATTTCCATTATTATCTAGTAATCTATGCCTTGCAAACTTGTACAGCTCTGAAATTTGTTTTATTGAAGTTATTCTCAGAGGCAGATATGATGAATATCAGTCGGTATCTATATTTCTAGTCTTAACTTTCAGCATTAACATCTAACGATAAGTACAGTTAACGACGAAATGACAAACTCACGCTAAATTGAAAAACAAAACATTATAACGGCCTAATTAATGTTTCATAAAACTTTTTCTGCAATTTCCCGGTTGAATTGGACGCCACCGCCTCTTAAATTAATGACTCACTGCTAACAGTAATTAATGACAAGGCTCATAAGGCAAGTAATATTAATACTGGATAATACTCGTACAGCGGCGACGAAACGACGAGCACGTGCGTTTCTGTTTACCTTCCCCCCGCTCTCCCCGCTTGGTCGCATTTCGCCAGCAGCCCTGCGGAAATAGGCGCGCAAAAAAAGGCGCCGAAAGTCAATGACATCATGTATTTACCTGGCACCGAAAATAGCACGAACACGCAGAACGGAATGAAGACAACGCAGGCGAGCACCAGCAGGCAGTTACGCCTTCGCAGCGGTGTCACCACCAAATTGACGACGGCCATATACGTGATGCGGCACTAATTCCTGCCGAAGAGAAGAAGGGTCGATGCGAAATGTATCTATAACGGCCACAAAAACTACCACCCGAGTATGCACTCGCAGGAGAGAGTGGCGTACTGTTTTTTTTTGTTCACACACACACACACCGGTCACATTCGCGTATCACTGCCTCCTGCTGCCGCCCCACCGCCGACTGACACACATTCGCAATGCATGCCGGGCGGGAATTCGGCCAGTGCGTCAAATCCTGCTGCTACTGTCCTTCTTTCTACTACTGCCTCTCCTGCTGCTGTTGTCCGACCTGCGGTGCCTCCCGATGCACACACTAAATTTTTGTTTGATGATTATTTCCACGTGGATGACTCCTACAGGATTTCTGCTGACGGACTATGTAATTCCTGTTGAACTGCCGATGTTTATTAGGCCGGCAGTGGTGATGTAGCGCACGTACGGCGACAAGCAGCTGTTTTTCGAGGTTGGAGGCGGCGCGCGCACGTGCAGCCAGCGATAGACACGCGAGAGCAGCTGACGGCCGACTGCTGCAGGATGGCGAGGAGACAAAACACCGCAGCGGCAGCGCCCGGCTTATGTAAGACTCGCACAACACGTTCGCGCCCAGTCCTGCGGACCCAGCGACTGCGACTGCTGCCGAACGCGTACTGCACACGCACGCCATGCCGATTGGCGGCTTGTCTACCTTCGTCGAGAAAGCTCCTGCTTCTTCTTGCGCGTGCGCCTCGCAGGAAATCAGCTACTGCAAACTCGGACCGGCGCATAACCATATTGCATATTTGTTATAGTTAAATAGTAATCTTTTTCACAGTCAGCTCTCTTCATATTTAAGAACTAATTTTAATTATTAACATTTCTTATAATAATAATTTCTACTGTAAGTTTATAACTTTTAATTATTTATAGAAGACCCTGTAAATAAAACTTACAAAATTATTTTGATTATAAAATAATGTTAAAGAACGGTTACAGTTTCGTCGAGCTGCACTTGGCCGAGTTATACAAATTAAGCCGAGTCAAGTTACACATTGACGAGTTACACGTTGATGAGTTACACATTGGCGAGTTACACCTTGGCGAGTTACATATTGTCGATTAATCACGAGTCGAGTTGGTGGTAACCATTTGGCAGGAATCCCCCATGGTGAAGCACGCAATAGAAAAATAATTATCCTACATGAAACCTGTCATGTTTACTGTCATTTCATTTCTATTTTTATTTCCCTTCTTCACAATAAAAATGTTTATTGCGCAGAAATAAACCAAACGGTTATATTGAATATTGGATTTTGTGTGATGATAATGTCATATTACGCCAACATTTATGCCAAAACGCGAAATGTTTGCTGTTTTTATTGAGTTTGTATTTCAATTGTAAACTTTTTCAGCTCTCTCTCTCTCTACTAATAAATTTTCGATATTCAAATATTCAAAGCGATACAAATATGCACGTGTTTGTGCTTTATACTCAACGCGAAATGTACGGGTATTGCTCGTTGAATAAAAAAGGCAAAAATCAGTTTACAAGCTTCCTACAACAAAAAAGGAGAGGTAGAGGCTAGGTTTCATTTGTCCGGGTTGGGTTTTTCATATGTAGAAAGCTTGGTACTTTTTGTATTCGCTTTGATATCGTATTACACTGGAAACTTTAAAATGACTATCCTAAATTTTCTTTTTCATCAGAAAAGGGAGAAACTATTTGAAAAGACGGAAAGTTGTGACGAAAATTTCGAGGTATTTTTTCGAGATATATGCCAGCCAAATTACGCAAGTTTTACTGGATACATTAAGATGACTCTATGTGGACTGTATCAAGCAACGGCAAAAACTGAATTAAATATGCCACTCAAGATGTTTCCTTTTAAAAATAATAATGTTGAGTTTAATTTTCATATTTAATAAAACATATAGGCACGAAGGTATTGTTGGCAATATTAAGGCGGATATGCTAGACAAGAAGGCAGTAGAAACCACCGTACAAGGCCCTGAACCAACCTGTGGATTATCAAAGTCGACAGTGAAGGAATGGATCAAGAATTGGTATCATGCCAGTTACGAGACCGCCTGGAGGGAGGAAGAGAGTCCTAGGCAGGCCAAAAGGCTGCTCGATGTATCACATAACAGAGCCCAAGAAATTATAAAGCTGAAAAAAGCGATATAAGGCTACTTGTTAGCCCACTGACAGATAATGTCGAGGTGTTGCACCACCTAGCCAATATTGGCAAAAGCTGCAGGTTATGTAAATCGGAGAGGGAGACAACCGAGCAACGGAAAGACTTTCTCTACTAGGCAGCGAGCAGCTAAGCCTTGCTGAATTCAAAAGGAAGTCGTCAAGGAAATTCTAGCCTTTTCAAATGCTATCTCCGTTATTGGTCCATAGTATTGGTCCATGCACAATAGATCAAAGTTGGTCGCAATACTTTCACAGATGAAGTTACTTAAGATCAATAGCAAACAGCTGCCTGGTAACTTTCACCCGGCCCAATCCGGTCTCGCCACTAATGGTACTTTTTGTGCATATGGGTTTTTCCAGGGACCTTCGCCCAACCTTCGTTCACGTTTTTACCGCAGAATCAGGAGTTGGCGGACGGCACCGCAAATGCAAATGCTGAAAAAATAACATGAAACAGAAGAAACAATATTTTAATAACTACAAATTATTTAAAAGAAATATCAAACAGTACTCATACTAGATGAATTGCAATCTCATTCAAGGTTAATACGATTGTTGAGTTGGTTGCCTACCGTGTACGATGCTTACTATTTATGTTTTTTTTTCGTGTAATAAAAACGTTGTGTATTACCGTGAGTTTTTAGTGTCACGTTGGCGGTAAGTCGAGTCCATATTGTAACGCGAAGGTTCAAGAAACTTAGGAAAAGATATTGTTAAGTCAGGTCCCGCGCATCACCGGGAATTAGAAGAAAACGAAGACAAAGAAGAAGAGAAAAAAAGACTAGCGCGTAACTATAATTCAAGGTACTTTTCGCTTGCATACTCCAGGAACGAGATGAAACGAGGAGCGAGTTACGAAGAAGTCTGTCTGTGAACAGCGTAAAAACATTTATAGTATAGTATATCGTTGCAGAGTTTAACCTAGGCGACACTAGTTACATTAACTCGAGTGAATAGGCGCCGCTCGAGCTGCCACTGAGGCTTAGCGTTGATCAGGAATCGCTTGATTACAGAGGTTTAGTTCTTGCAGTTAGAAGCCGTTAGAAATATTTCATTTCTTTCCATTCCTATTACTCGTAATACTAATTTCACTTATTGACTTTTTTATTATTTCACCCATAATATACAAGCAGCTGCTGCTATGTTACTGTTTTTTGATTCGAGAACGTGTAACGTTACACGTTACTCGTCCGTGCAATCTGTAATGAGCGAGTGCGTCGAGAAAAGTCTTTAAAGTAAATTATTTTTGGTATATTGTGATCTCATGTTTATAGGTCAAATGGTTATAGGTTAATATTTCTAACGTATAATTCTTTAATTTAATTATATCTTACATTTTTAACTTCAATTTGTATTCAAAGTTAACTCATGTCCATTGGTTGCGCTCACGCGTCTTAACGAAATTATTACCGCGCGAGTTGTAAGTTCACGGAACCTTATTTAAAAGGTTATACTGACTTCATCCGCACACAAAGTACGAGACGCCAACAGCACATGAAATATGTAGAGAGAATGGTGTGGAAATGCGTCTATCTTGTTTGAGTTAGTCTCATTATCTCATTAAACGAAGCGCACAAAACAGCGGGCTTTGATAAGTAGGGGTAGCCATTCTGGCGCATGCGTTGCTTTAGTGGCGCTCACAACATTGAATATATTTGGGTGCAAAAATCTCTAACAACGCCCATGGCACGGACAGAATAGTATGTGCATTGTCACATTTTCTGCTGAATTAACGAATAAACATTTTAGAACGTACATATTATGTTACATATGCAACTTTCATTACTTGCAAAGTGAATAACCAATTTATAATTATTTAAATAAATAGCACAATATACTCAGGATAATGTACTTTTTAGATGGAAATCTATAAACCTTGCGCTAGTATTTAACGACCCCTTTTCCAGTAATTTTCATTACATTTTAGCATAAAATAGAAGTATCATGCTTACAACTAAATTAATTACTGTTGAAATATCCAAAAATCCAAAACGGCACAATATTTATTTTTAGCCCACCTGGGCAGCCTAGTGGTAAAGCATCTGCTTACCAAGTGGAAGGACGGGGTTCGAGTCCCCTCAAAATCACATATTTAATTTATTCACATTAAAAATTCACAAGAAAAATTCACATTAATAAAAATCCACACCGATAAAGTCACAACAATCGCAATGCGCAACCCACAACACACAAGAAG